>OZ005743.1:149062773-149289442 GCA_963930735.1 Dioctria linearis | reverse complement strand
TACAATATGACTAATCCAGGTCATTTTCAAATATACTTTTTTTTTAATGCAGTTTGAGTACCACATGCCTCTGCGGCGAGGTGAAATGACTTAGTTAAAGCGGGCAGAGTAAAAATGGCCGTTATTTCCTCTCCTCCCCCGATCGAAAAACGTAGGACATAATCGACGCAGGATGTAAAAGTCAGAGAACCGTTTTCAGAAAAATTAAATCGGTTGCTTTTTGTGGGAGCTTAAGGGTTTTCCGTTTTTGCATATGCATGGTGGAAAAAATTGAGATTCCGAACATCACCGTAAATTCTGCCCCTTTCCCACCGCGGGACTTGAAATTCATATTAGTGATAGCCCTGCTGGGAACTTTCATTTAAGACCTCAAACTTCGAGCTACGGCACTTCTTTCATAAACTATAGGCATTTGAAGTTGAAACTTTGCCGCCCTCCGAGAGCTTACGCCACCCGATAAAATGGATAGAAGGAAAGAAGCGCGCAACAGGGAACTATGTAAATACCAAGTTTAGTAAAAAAGTGTTTTTTCGAAACTATCCCTCCATTTTCGAAATCCGAAGTCAAAAAGTACCCTATGGAACGGAAAATTAAGTTGTGAATCAAATGACATAAGAATCATAGTTTACGGTTAAAAAGCGTAGGAGGAGATAGATTTCTACGAAAAGACGAAGTGGGTTGGAGTGAAAAAATGTCTTTATCGTGTTTGCGAAGAACGTTGGCACAATTTGCCACCCAAACAAGAAACGTTTACAATAGATCGCTAAAGCATTCGCAAGTAAGAACCGGTCAAAATATATGCAAAATGAAGGAAGGAGGTGTATATGACCCAAGTCCCAAAAAATATTTTTTTAACGGTAAAAACGTCGGTATGAAGTTTACAGGATCAAAACAAGAGCCTCTCCACTCGATCACACTCTGTTCCCTCTTTAATTTGATACCCCGCACGCCCCATTTTGGACAACCCTTCTCCCCAGAAACACACAAACCCCAAGACAAACTTTTCTTCATCTATCTTTTTCTTCCGAGTACCACAAATAGAACTAAAAAGCAGCATTCCTCTATGGCCATCCCACATAAAGTTATTTATTTTATGAATTTTTAAATTATTAGCAATATTTATTTTCGTTTAGTGCGGCTATATTTTTTTATAAAAAATATAAAGCAGTATGCTTCATTCGGCATTTGTATCAGAAAATTAGGGTCCTCCGTTCTCGAGATATGATTTTTTGAAATTGACGTTGATCACATAATTTCTAACCTCTCTGGGTAGAGGGGGCATGGTATAGGGAAACAAAAGTTTACTTGAGAGCTATTTTGGTATCCTATGCAAACTGTAAAAGTTTCATTAAAATCTCTCGTTAGAAGCTCATATTCAACACATACAAAAGCTCGACGACATACGGACGATTATGTTCCGGAGTAGCTGGCAGCCTATAGTAAACATTGTTTCAGAGTTGCTGATAGGTCATATTACAAAATGTTCGGAGTGCAAAGGGTTAATATTTCACAAAATCAAATTGTCAATCAGGTCTCGGATGATTTCATTTCTTAGGTGGACTTTTCAAAATAATATTTTCATTTTTTCTAGGCTCAGCCAAAAACTAATTCGAATTTTTTCATAGTTTTTATTACAAGACAGAATAGACAGACACTGTTGGATAGCATTAATAATAAAATTATTGCTATCGAAGATATAGAAGATCTTTTTTTTTTCACAAACACTTTAAGAACTATGCATCAGTATTTTTTTTCCGCAAAATTGTTGGTGAAATACTGGCAGATAGACTTAAAATTTCCAAAAATCATGTCATGCTACTAGAATATAAAGATTTCTCAACATCACTCCTCGGAGGATGTTCTTTCTCTTGTAATACTTCTACTAATTTTTAATACAAGAGAAAGGTACGATTTAAGAGTTTAATGAACTCAGCAAGAAATTGTCATTCATTGACTTGAAAAATAAAACGTGACACCGACAAGAAAAGGATCTATCCGACTGAGGAATAGTTAAAGTTAAGAAGCAGGCGAGATTTCCGAGTGTTTATACCCTAGATGAAATCTATAGGGGTATACTAAGTTTGTCATTCCGTTTGTAACACCTCGAAATAATGATGGTAGAGCAAAATGGATTGGACACCCACGCATAATATTAAAAGTTATTTTGATTTTTGCGTCTCCGTCTGTCTGTCTGTGCGCACGATAACTCGAGAACGCGTACACTTAGAGAGCTGAAATTTTATAAAAAGAAAAAGTGAAATTAAGTTTGAAAATGAGACAAATCGGGCAACTCCTTCGTGAGGTTGCCATACAAAAATTTCGTTTTCCGCTATATATTTGAAAACTGTCTTCTTACGCGTCGACGTAGAGAGCTGAAATTTAGTCCATGGTGTTTTCATTGTACTAGCAAATAAAATTTTAAAAATGGACTAAATCGGGCAGCTCCTTCTTGGTGTTGCCATATAAAAATTTAGATTTTTTACGTATACTGTGAAAACGATCAGTCCAAGGCATTTTTATTGTACTAAAAACTTCTTCAGAATATGAAATCCTATATTGGTTATAATCATTTTTTCTGCCCGACGAACCGTTCTAGAAATATATGCGAAAAACCACTGCAAAAATCAAAATTGCTCAAATGGGTGCCCATACGAAATTTCATACGGACATTCATCTTCTAGGGTATCATAAGAATTGGTCTTAGACTAATATTAGCTTTTTTACTTGTTTACAGTTAAAATGCACACGGCATGAAAAGGAAGAAATAAATAAAAAAAAAATAAAAAAAAACTCTCTTTAAGACTTTTATGAATAAAAATAAAAAATGTGAAAGCGGAAATTGCATGCAACGAAATATAATGGCAAATGTTTCATTTTCGTAAATAAATGAGAAGGGAAGAAGTTTTCACTTTTTACTCTCATAAAATGCTCCCGCGCTTTTATGAAAACCGGTTTTCATGAAATATTGACGATGTTTAGTCAAATGTTGTTGCTGTAAATGGACACATGTTGTTGCTGTATTCCTATGATATTTGTAAAGCACGTGCTTCTGTTTACATTCGTTTAGCTCTGAAGAGATTAAGTGGGAAAAACTCATACTGAAGACTCTGATATTTTCCAGGAAAAATGAGAATTTTATTTAACAAAAATTTTACATCTCCTTTCAGCAACTTGGCCAAAGCGAAATTTATCTTTTTCTTAAAAAAGTCAGGTAGTGTGACCCGAAGTACATTATTATGAATAGTTTGATAGGATTTTGAGCGATTCAATCATGATTTTGTTGTTCGGGCAATCCTACGTTCTCTCGATTTTTGGTTTTAGCTCGTTGTCTCAATCGCACTACAAAAATGCATAGTCAAGTTCTTTTCCCCCATTCATACAAAAGACGAAAGTTGTTTCCAAAGGCACAAATAGATTTTGTAAATTCAATTTTATTTTATTTTTCCCTGACGGGAATCGAACCCACACTTGTTAGAATCGGTCAAAAAAAGAGAATAGAAGAATTTTAACCGTTAATGATTATTTTCAAAATTAGTTTTATTTATCGTTGTGGCTTCTGCAGAAAACATTTTAAATAGTAAATAGTTTTATTAATTGTATTTTTTCAGTTGAATATCAACTTCGATATGAGAAGTTTGTGAAATTTCTTTTGAAGAATTATGCTCTCCTATTGTGGGCAAATAAGTACAAAATATAGTGAAATTACATATTTGATATTTCTAACAAGTAGTGTTCTAAAATAAGATTCTTGGACATTTTTTATTTATGGTAAGTACTAGATTACCTGGAATTAGTGTCCCTTGTACGGGACACCATCAGTAATTAGCTATAATGTTCACTTTTTTCACTTTGTATTTAGCTGATGTGCGTGCGTTTACATTGAATTATTTTAACAAGGGTGGATAGAGGAAAACATCTAACTGAGAACCAACTCTTAGAATTGATTGATGAAAGGTCTGATCTTGAAGATGATGGTGAGGATGACGACCGTTTAGAAATACATTGTGCTGAAATAAATGTCCCTAAAGAAAGAAATTGTCCTGATGATATAATTGAAGAAAGCGATGATGAAGATGATGCATCATATTACAATGAAGTAGCTGCTTCCACTGAACCAAATAAAAGGTACCATCTACGAGAAAGGAAGGGCAATTCTTCATTTATCGGCTAAAACATCGGGAGCAGTGCAAGAAATAGAAACTTTGAAGTCAACCGCAAGTCCGTCTAATACTAGTGAACTAGAAACTATTCCAGCCACTGACATGTATATAAATGGACTGCTTGTTGAACCAAAAATGCATGAAAGCAAATGGCACCACTTTCATATTCCTGTCTCTATCCGTGAGAGCATATACTTCCCACTGAACTGTAACGATTAGGAACGAGAAATTGCTTGTAAAAATTCTTGTAAAAAACATTTTCTTCGATTCATAATTAAAATTTACCGATACAAATAGTCCCAAATACTTTTGTGGTAAATTCGGCAAATCCCACGGACATGCATATAAGTAAATTCGCAAATAATTTAAATATAGCGCCAATTTACGACAGTTGGTAGCATTGACAGTGAGAGCATACTTTCTGAAATCAAAATTGGTGCCATACACTGACATATATATAAAGTGCCATATGAAACAGAAGATCAAGCAGTCCATTTATATATATATGTCAGTGATTCCAGCATTATCGTTGACAACAGAAAACGAAACTCCAGTACACATTGAAAAATAAAATTCAATGGAGACACATCCGAACCAATGACACTAGCAGTACAATAGAATTTGTTCGTAAAGAAAGAACTCCAAAGGCAGTAAAAACACCGTATCAATATTTTTCAGAATATTTACCTCCGCAGTTCTTTGAAAATGTCACTCATTACACAAATGTATGTAGATACTGTTCAATACGGCACCAGTTTCAATAAGTACGCCAAGTTAAATGCACACCTATTTCGCATTACATGGAATTATGGGTGTATTGCTATTTCCCCGTATAAGGCAGAAAGGATTAGCATTTGCCAACATGTTTCCAGTTTTTGCTGAACATCTTATGAATATATTATCTTTGGTAAAAAAAAATTATTATTAATAACCCTAAATAATAAATTTAAAAAACACTTTTTTTTTGACGGGCCCACTTATTTATTTGTTGTTTACAGTTCTCCTCAGTTAGTACTTGGTGCTTAAACCGAAACAGTCCGCAATATAGAAGTGAGCCCACTTTTTACAGTGCATTTCTAATAACGTAGTCAGTCCATATTATACATGTCAGTAACAAAAAACCAGAACGTTTGAAAGGAGTACAATTTAAGCGCTTCCTTAGCCATCATTTGCCAGCTTTTTAGAAGAATAAGTAGAGACGCAAGCAACAGCTTCTATAGCCATCATTTGGAAGCAAGATTATTTGATGAACTCCAGCAGAAATAATTTCTTCTAATTTTCCCCGAATCTAAACAATAGATTTTTCCACTATTATACGAAGTAACGCATTTCTCATTTTCAATGTGAACTTCAGAGTAATTTGGAGTAATCCGCTGAAGTTCTTGTTATAAAGTGAGAATAAAATTGAGAATTTTGGGTAATTTAATTAATTTAATAAAATTGAATACCACAAATAATCAGTCTTGAAGTCCTCTTATGAGTCTAAGGTAGAAGCACTGCGTAGATTATCCAAAAAGCTGATTAAAGCTTTCTAAAAGATGCATTCAAAAATCTTCTTCGCCTTCATTTAGCATGCCTCCTAGAGCGCTTCTTAAGAACAGCATTGAAGCGGTTGCCTCTGCGGACATGCTTATGTTAAAAAGCAATGAACTGCGATAGGAGAAAGGAGGTTTCTTAGCGCTCTCTTTTTTCAAGTAGGGTGCTACATAAAAATCCAGCTCAAAAGAATAGTGAGAGTTCGAACAGATAATTTTCTCAACTAAATATGTATATTCTTTTGAAGAATAATAATTAATGTTAATATAGTTGGTACTAACATAACATGTACCATTAAACATGTCGCTCATTATGGTACAGCAAAACTCTTAAATCTCATATCAATCTTTATGAATTGATACCAACCAGGTTTTTCTTAGTGGAAAAGTATGTAATACTACTCACACACAACAACACAATGTTCGCTTGGCCGATGCGTAGATTCAAATGAATTAAAAACAAAAATCTTAACAACTGTTTTTTTGATGTCGAAACGTTTTGCATATTCAAGGTCTGTTATCATTTTATAAGATGGGACTAAAAAATTACAAGAAAAAAAAACAATATTCATGGCGGCAGCATAAAAACTAAGTTTTACATATCTTGCGAAAAGAACAGTCGATGGTTTTTTATGTCATAGATTATCCTGAAACAAGCAAAACGGTGAGCATTTAATGTCTATTTTTTTTGTAAACATTTTCCACCATAGCTTTCAGCTTTCTTTGTCCGAGTTAAGACTATATAGAAGAACTTTGATATCGTCGTCATCATCATCATCATCTTGAATATCGACAGCAATTAATCAAAGTTAATAAGATTTTCAGTTTTGCCGAGCTGCGAACAGAGAAAGTGCAAATTTATGCCGTAGCATGGCATCATTTCCTTTGAGCGGAAATGCAAATTTTTTTTGTGAACAAGAAATAAAATGAAACTGACTTGAGCAAACATTGATTTTTTTTTTTGTTTATAAATAACGGGAAAATGTCTATTTGTCATCTGTGAAAGATTATGATTATGGTAAGTAGGGGATTTTTTCAAGAATTTGCGTTTAAGAAGGTTACTTTGCATACGTATTATCTGCGTTAGGCTGCCGGATGAGTCATCATGATGGCAGGAGGAGGTCAAACTAGTGGGGTTTGGAAAGTCTTTGAACTTTTTTTTTTTTAATTTTTCAGAAGATGAGATAAAATATGTTCATAATCTTGTTTTTGGCACGCCCTGTACCAACCTTATTTTATGTAAATGGTTTAGATTTATAAATTTTCTTGAAAATAGTCAAGATCTGTCCTAAGGAAAAATAACTGTTAGTAATGAAGCGTAGATTACACAATAATTAGCCTTGAAATGAATTATAGCTTCTTAATTAAAACTGGGTTAAGATTAACATAATAATAATAATAATGATATGGTGTAAGTAGATATTTCGGGATTGTAGGTATATAAATTGATGACATTGTAAAAAAGTTACTTATGCTACTGACCAATACAAATTTTGAGCCACGTGTAAAGCTAACAATGATTTCCTCTTACGTACATATCTATGAGAGAAAGACGAAACTATACTAAAGCCTATAAATTTTATTTGGGTTTTGGGTTTTCTTGTGCGTAGAACTATAAAGAAGGTCGCTGGAGGATTAGCTTAGATTTATTGTGTGCAATTTGTTGGTGATTTATGAGAGTTTTTGTGTTTTGAAATGTACGCGCTGCTATTTCTGCATAAAATCAACATTTTTTTTATTGCAATCCACGTAAATTTATTTTAGTAGATTCCATTGCTATGATTTCAAGCAAAGTTTATGTAAATATTTAACGTCACCTCAAACAGATAACCTAGGTAATTCGGTAGGGTATAGGCATAGACCTACTAATAACATTATAAAATATATTAAAACAACTTCTAAAATAAATAACTTTTGTTAATAAATTGCATTAAAAAGTAAAAAGAAATGCTAGAACTCAGATTAAATCTTAAAAGTTTGGACATGTGATTATAGTTATGGATGCCCAAACTTTTAAGATTTAATCTGTAGCTTTTCTTATTTTACAAAGAAACTTTTCTTGTGTATATTACTGAGAATGAACATTTTTTTTTTTTTTTTTACTTTTTAATGCATTTTATTAACAAAAGTTTTTTAAATATATTTTATTTTCTACTTTAAGTCATTACAATTTTGTTTAAAACTCATATAACAGTACATAATCTATCTGACATAATAATTTTTTAGTAGTAGTAATAATATTTTCTCTGTAGTAAGTAGTTTAGAAAATTATCGTACTTTAATGTAAGTACTTTATGAAATTGTTTTTTTTTAAATCGTTTAAAAGAAAAATCAGCCTCCGCATCAACAACTAGCACCCCCTCTGTACACAAATTTGAAAATCACGCATTTTAACGATATTCGGGGTGAGAAAAGTCTGTTATGAAGTTTCTCATAGAAGAAAAGCAAAACGCCATTTAATAACCCAACAATAAGAGCAAGAGATTTAATTTGATATCACACTCCGCCGAAATAGCACAACACCAAGGGATGCAGTTACCATCCGCCAATGCTGGATCTAGGAAATTTTTGAGGGGGGGGGGGCAAAGACGTTAGTTGTGTCCTCTCTAACAACAACACTTATTCGGGGCAAATTTTATTACAGTTCCAGGGGGTATACTAGACACCATATATATGTGATAGATGACCTATTATATACTGCATACCCTGGAACTAGAACCAGAATTGTTAAAAACAATTTGAATTTGGAACAATAATGATTGTTCAATAAAAAGAATTTGAAATTCAAACAAAAATTAAATTGTCCTTTGAATTTCAAACTGTTTTAAAATAAGAGGAAAGTAAAAAATGTTATCATTACAAATGCAATTTGTTTTACTAACACAAAGAATACAAATTGATTCCGCCTTAACTCTGGCTAAAATGGCTAAATTTAGCTGTAATAAAAACACTCCAACTTTGTGCTAGTGCCTACTGTCTTATATTCTGTCTACATTCGAGATAGGATTGGTGGATGATGGGGAACATAGTGTTGCTAGCCACCTGAGTACATTTGTAAAATTTTTGAATTCTGTTCATATATATGATACAAAGGTAAATCTTGAAGAATTTAGCGGAATTTTTAGTTTAATTAGCTTACAGAGGCTTACAGACCTAAATTGAATTGACAGTAAATTGATTGGTTGTATAAGTAAAGGCACAATTCAAAGGAGCTTATAGATAACTGAAAGAAGACTCAAGTATAAAGTATGGTCTGAAAAAATTTTCCGATTCTTTTAATTAGATTTTGCTCGTTTAGTGATGAGTTCAGAAGTCCATCGTTTTTCCGCCCCGTTGAAACTACCGTCCAGAGCAAGTGCCCTTCATGCCCCCCATAGATTCGGCCCTGCCATCCCCCACCCGAAATATGCAAAAGAGTTTTACCCCATCGGAAAGTTCTCCATTCACTCATTCTAAATCAAAAAATTCCATGTAAATACATCCACGTTTACTACTTCAAAAAGTCTTTTGTCAAGACGGCGCCCTTACGGACAAAATTAATTAGTCAGGGTTTTGTGAGTAGAAAAAAGTTATTTAAAAAGACTGGGAAAGTTGAACTAAAATCTGTAACTCCTCGCTTGAATATAAAATCAACGATGCCTGGACGATGCTCCGACTTACTAACGTTGCAAAGGATAAGCCAGCAATATCTCGTTCAAATATAAACTCAACAATGTCTGGACCTGATGTAGGGAAGGCCTCAATTTTTTCTTAGAAATTTACTGGAAATTTTATCTTTAGTATTTTTATGAATTTTGGAGATTGTTGTCAGTCAAATCATGTTGTAATAATATGGCAATGCTCACTGAAATTATCATCAGCATTTTTCATTTACACTAAAAATTCAGTCCGAGCACAGCTTCGGATTCGTCGTTAGGCATCGCCAATTCGTATCCACCCCTTTGGATTCGCGTCGAATTCGGTCGGTCCGTAATACATGCAGGGTTTAGGCCAATAAACGAACATACATGATTAATTAGTATTTTATTAATCACTGACTGCTACACTCGATAAATTACATCAGTATAGGACACACACACATGCACGCATACATATAAATGTCTCTTCATAACTTTCAATATTCTTAATTTTTATTGCTGAAAAAAATACTGTCAAATTATTTAAAGCGTATGTGGTGGATCTATATTTATGTAAAGCAATCCTTTCATATTATAGATGGATCAGATTGAAATATGCTCTTAGAAATATAATTTTTACTTATGTACTTACGACTGTGAAAGAGTTCTTTACCTAGAAATAAAAAAAAAATATTTTAATTTTAATTAATTTATTATAATTTTTGCAAGCAAATGTAAACTTCAAAATATCGTGTATGCAGTAATAATAATGAAATTTAAAAGAGTATGAAAACAAGTCTAGACGTAGTGGAATTGAAGAGTAAAAAATGAGAATGGAGCTAAGACTGCCGATTAGTTCCAAATGGTAACATAAATCTATGAGACATGGTAATGCCTTGTTAGTAGGGAAAGGTGGCCTAAAATGACATGCCATTAACATTTTACTTTGTGGATCTTAACCCTTTATATTTAAGAACACTTTAAGTACACATTTAGTAGCTTAAAGGTATTTCTTTTCATGTTTTGAAGAATGTTAGACGTTAAAACGAAGAGAAGATTTTTTGTTCATTAAAAAACACGCCACTAATGTAATTTGAATAAAACGCAATAGTGGTTCAAAAGAATTTGGTTTATTTGTAAAAATAAACGAATAAATAGATTTTTTTAAAACTTATGTATGCTTTTATTATATTTCTGTTGTATTGCGCCCAACTTCTGAAAATAATATAATTTTTAGGATCCAGAAGTAAAATGACACAGGTATGTCATTTTATCCAAATCGCCAAGAGTAAAATAAAATTTTTATTATAACATTTTAATTCATCACATATCTACGAATGTCACATCAATTACTTTTTTAGAATAGGGGCAGGCAATCCGGAAAAAATAGCATATTAAATAAATTAAAAAAAACACAATACTAATCCCTGTAAAAAATACTTCAGCATTCAATTTTTTTTCTCCACTAATTCGCTCCAAGATAGTTTTAGACACTGCAATTCTTGTTTCGGCTGGAAAGCAACTTAAGAACGCGACCAATACTAATAGGAATGCTTCGGACGCTTAGATTTCGGGGAAAAGACAATGTGTCGTTTTACCCGACTATGTCATTATACGCTACCTTACACATATATATATTTATTGGAGTTGGGGCTTAACTAAATTACCGAAACAGCTCAGTAGTCATTTTATATTACAAAACTCACGTTGGTCCGTTGTGATTTAGTTGTTAAGAGCAGGGATCGAAAATAACTGGTATTTTGAAAATTTTAAACAAAAACAGGTGGGATAAACTATGATCGTGGAATTAAGTGGAATATACCAAAATATGTCTCGTAAAACCCGTTTCGATTCTTGCAAAGCTTTTGAAAAATTAACTTTTTATTAAAAAAAGCTACAAAAACCAAGCTGGAAAGGCTTTTTATTTTATCTGGCAAAAATAAAAAGCCAACTTGACTTTTTATTTTTTCGGGCTGGAAGTAACAGGTTTCGAAGCCGGCACTATAAAAAGCCAAGCTGGTTTCTTGTTTTTAGGGGGCGAACAAGTTATAAATTTTTTTTCTTATCCGGTATCCGGTAATCAATGTGTAGTTAGGTATTATCAATAATAATAACTAAAGGAAGGTATGATTTACGATGTGCTCTGCTTCTGACTTATTTCAGGATGTCGTCATTAACTTACCGAAAAGCCGGAGTTCTTAAAACTTTAACAACTGCACGAGCGCGGCTTATCGTTGTCGGCTGCTTTCTATCTTTTTTGTATGTTATTTTTGTCGTTGCCGCGCTGCAGTGCCGACAAATTATTTGAAAAGCGATTATGGTTCCCATATCCGAATTATTTTTAATAGAAAGGAAATTTATTTTTTCTAGCCAAAAATGATACTCGGCTAGAAAAAGTAAGAAACCAGCTTGACGTTTCATACTTCCTCAAAAAAATAACCAGCTTCAAAACCTGTTATTTCCAGCTCGAAAAAATAAAAAGCCAAGCTGGCTTTTTATTTTTGCCAGAAAATATAGGAAGCTCAGCTGGCTTTTTATTTTTACTAGAAAAAATAGAAAGCCAAGCTGGCTTTTTATTTTTGCCAGAAAATATAGGAAGCCCAGCTGGCTTTTTATTTTTGCCAAATAAAATAAAAAGCCTTTCCAGCTTGGTTTTTTTAGCTTCAAGTTATTATAGGTCAGGAATAACAGGTAAAGTTGGATTTTTTCGTAAAAAGTCATAACTGATTCGGTCCCTGGAATATACCAAAATATGTCTCGTGAAACCCATTTCTATTCCTGTAAAGCTTTTGAAAATTTGACTTTTTTTTTAAAAAAAAAGCTAAAACAACTAATCTGAAACAACTTTAGCTTCAAACTATTATCGGTCAGGAATAACAAGTAAAATAAGCTTTTTTCGTAAAAAGTCATAACTGATTCGGTCCCTGGTTAAGAGTTAGGTTAGAATAGCCATAAGCGTAGATGTAATGTACTATATTGCTTGTTTTAGTCTGCTATTTCTACAAATTCATGGAAGCAGAAATAGTACTTACAATCCGCGCCACTTTAACTGAGATATCAAGGTCAGGCTTATTTCAGTTTTGGGTTGCCGCGTTACGAATTTAAGTTGAGCAAAATTTTGTCATTTTTCCAAGGTCAGATAAGTTTCATCCTCGTAAACTATGTTAAATATAAATATTTTCATTTTTAATAGAACTTTAGTTTAGACACAATCCATTTGGGATATTTTAGCTGAGATTCATTACTCATTTTATTTGAGACACACAAACTTGCCTAAAAACCAGTCTAAAGTTTTTTTTATATTGATTCTGGTTCTAAATTAGAATTACAAATTAGTTTTAGAAGTTCTGTAACGAAATTTATTAATAATAAATAATTTTTTTGTTAGAATGAAAGAAAAATAAAATTACAAGCAAATACTATAGTAGGTAATTCAAAAATATCAAAATTTAATTTTTTTTTACTGGCAATGCTCCTTGAAAGCTCTTTTACCATTTGGAATAAGCACTAATGGTACAAACTTATAAATTTCCTTCTGGTGAACTTGTTAGCCCAGTTTTCGCAGCGCGGACTATAGTGAATTTGTTGTACGTAAGTTTGGAGCATTCAGATCCTCGGACGCAGTAGTCAGTTATACAAAAGACATTGTCTTCTGTTCAAAGAAGAATGTCCGCCTAAGTCATCCAGACTCAGACAATCTCCGCGTATGGGCCATCACAACCACTACGATGCTCCCACAAGAGGGTCTTTTCCACGTTGAGGGGAATAGTACTACTAATTGCAGCAATATCCGGGGCTCCTGAACCCCGTAATACCAAGTTAGCAATATCGGCTACCCAATTTGTATGGCTTCGTATAACATGACTATAAGGTCATGAATACTCCCAGTGGTATCTTTGCATGTTGATATATGTATTTGTAGTAAAGGGACTGGTTACATTCGGGCCTAAGATCTTATTAGCAACATCTAAAAAGATTTCTGCATATGCTATAGAGGCAAACACAAATCTTAATAGCGGCGAGTACCACGCGAAGGTAAAGGTATGCCCGATTCAAGACTAGAGAGATTAATACCAGTAATCTTTGACACGATGATCAATTGGAGTTTCGTATATCGTTTTTTTTTGGTATATTTTGAAACATATTTCACGCGCATCAATTTCACTAATTACATAATCAAGTTTAAGCCGGTCCTACACAACTCGCCGAATATTCAGCGAATAAAGGCAAGAGCACGTCGCTGGTGCAGAAGTTGAACGAAAACGATATACGATTGCCGATGATTAATATGTTTCATCCGGCTAGAGTTGGTATGTATATTGAGCACTAGTTAAGGGGCTACTGTAGAATTATATACTAAATCTTCGCTTCGGTGATATTCGCGAGTCGGGTGGGACCGGCTTTAGAAGTGGGGATCGATATCATACTGGGTATAGAAGCTTTTCTTTTGTACTTTATTTGATCGCTAGTACTTTCCATGAGATCGAAAGAAATTATTTTCCGTGATATCCCTTGCTTGAAGGATTAGTTCTGAAAATAGCAACAGAGAACTAGAGGGGAAGGAGGGGTGTCTGAAGTAAATATATATTTGAAATTTTATGAGTCACTTAATAACTTTTGAATAAATCATCACTTATTAGATAGATAATTGTTGGAGTTTTCAAAATTCCACAATGGTTTTCTCTCCTCCCCTGTTTCGAAGTAAAAGCGCTAACGAAGTACAAGTTTTTTGAACTTAACTAAGGTACTATTAAAAGAAATAATACTTCATTAACTGCAGTTTTTCATATCAAATGTAGAAAGACCAATAAACATAAAGTTCAAAAAAAGCTAAAAGGATTGGTTATGATTGATCATCACTAGGATAAGACAATTATAGACATTGAAAAGTTTCAATGATCTAAATAATTTTTCAGGTGGAATTCTATCTTTATGCTATAGAGTGTGGAGCTCAGGAAAGATGAAAAAGGGCTGCACGAACTCTAACATCTACATCTGTTCAGACAGCCAAGCTGCAGACAGTCGATCAGACTGTTGGCTAACGCAGTTACTGGTCATGGTCCCTTCCATCACTTCTTGAAGAACCGTGTCGACTGTGTGAAGAGGAAGATGAAATCTCGATGCATGTTGTATATGAGTGCCTAGCACTTGCTTGTCTAAGACTGCAAATCACTGAAGGAACACTTATCTCTCTCGTTAAAATATTCGATTTTGCCTAACCTCTAAGGTGGTTTAGAGGAAGGCACAATAGATCAACTCTGGTCGCTGTATCCACAAGGTCCTGGAGGCTTAGTCGGCCCTACTCTTAACATTAACAAATAATTTTAAACCATCTCCGTAGCATACATCTTTCAAGTTTTTTCTTTGGTTTGTTTTTATCATCACCTACCTCTACAACATAATTGCTTGGATATATGAAGCTTATAAGTTATACCGTTTATGGTTATTACTTATTACATTTAAAACCAAAAAGTAATTAACTTAGCTCTGTAACGACACTTTCGCAAATGACTGTACATCCGAAAGATTCTATAAAAATTACTTTTAAAGCTGTTTTTTTTTTTAATTTTCTAATTAGAAATACTTTGCTGGCTGCCTAAATAACAGCTAAAAATTGTAAATTAAAAAAATCCCTTTTTAGTCCATTCAATACGGACTAAATATGTTAAATATGTTACTTAGTTCCGGGCTCGATGCAAAATCAAACTTGGAGCTGTCTGCGCGCTCCGTCATCTGGGATTAAAGGTACACAAAATTGTGTTCATACAAAAAAAAAGTGTTTATACAAAAAAAAATTATATTTTGTCGTATGATCAACGGTTGTGAAATTATTTTGAAAAAACCAAATTTTTGTATCTTTAATCCAAGATGGAGGACCGCATAGCCCCCTCCAAGGGTGAAAACTTGAGGTTTTCATCGGGGCACGGAACTAAATAACACATCTAAAAATCACAACTACACCACCTTTTGTATAGCAAAAACCCATTCTGACTGAACTATTTGTAAATTACTCGAGTTGTTTTAAACCTTAAGAGTAGGGGAAGATGCTGTACCTTGGACATGTGTGTACCTTGGTCATTTTATTTTCCACACGGACTGTAGCTACCACCTAAATAAACGCATTTTTATCCGATTTCACTAATCAACAGATGACACTTAAGCTATTCTGGGAATTAGTTTGTCGGACAAATGAGCATTTATTGCGTTTTAAAGAAAAGTCGTGAAAAAAGTAAATATTTTCCAGTGATAAAGAATTGAAAGTGTTGGTGTTCTATTCTTTCTATATCTTTGGACTCCAACTAAGGTTAAACTTGTTTATATGTACTATTATAAATCATGCATCATGTGGTGAATTGCGCGTCTTAAAATATTTCACAGGCAGTTTTGTTTATTTTGCAAGGGATATGTACCTTGAACACTTCAAACATTTTCACCACGCACATGTAAATAAAGCCATAGATCGGCCTTTAGTTAAAAAATAGATTAAAGATGTATATCTATAGCAATTTTTTGTTTAGTAACCTGCTTTGCGAATATTGTAATTCTTGGTTGAATAAAGAGTGTTATTTAATTTAACTCTGTTGATATACCATCATTTCTACTTAGTAAATTGCAAATGTCCCAGGTACAATACTCCACTGTCCATGGTACAGCTGCATGTTGTACCTTGGACTAAATGGAGGACCTTCATATTTCCTTTCAGATATCCTAAAATATAAATGTTTAACTGCATATTTGACTATTATTGGAAAGGTTATGGGTTAGACAATCTATAATAATCGGTTGCTTAAGATTTGTCCAATTAGTTTTGTAAAAAAAAAGACTATTCAAAATGCGGTACCAAGGTACAGCACCTTCCCCTACTCAGCAAAAGTTTCAATTTAGATACCAGCGAACCAGTACGTAATAAAATTTACTAAAAGCAGGTTTGTGTCTTAAAAGTGAGAAAATTCTTATAAAATTAGTCTAGACCTAGACCACAGAGCACATTAGAGACATCTACCGCAAAAGACAGAAACCCAACATCCGACAAAACCATACAATTTAAGACGAGAAATGAAAATTTGAAGTTCACACAAATTGAAAATTTTTAACGAGAATTAATTACCCTAAATTTTTTTGCCCATAATTGTTAAATATGCTGTTTTGCTTTGTATTTAGACAACTTTCAAATAAATATAGCAATTTCTAGTCGGTGAAATGTCGGGAGAAAAAACAAGTACTATTAGAGTCAAATAATTATAAAAAGCCCTACTAAAAATGAAAAAAAACTCGACGTTATTTGCTAGATCTAGGCCTTATCTTTCTAAAATAGTCAAAATTTAAAGAAATGAGAATACCATGATTTAAAAGACTTCGATTTTTACCATTTTTTACAAGTTTCCGAGCTAATATCTCCATTCTAAACACTTTTATTAATTTTTGCCAACGTTATTTCCTAGACTTCTTCATTACCTTTAATTTAAGATATAAATCATTATTCTGCTACAAACAGTTTGCCAGAAATTTGCATTGAAAAATGTATGAAACTTGCAAATATTGGTACTGACTCCTCTTAAAGGAACTAGTAATAAAACGAAAATATAATACAAAAAAAAAATGAACAGAAAACTTTTGATAGAAAGTTTAAAAAAGATAAAATATTGCTTTAAATATTAATTAAAATGCCTTGAAGCTCTTAGTTAGATATTGAAGTATGTTCCTGAACGTTATTACTTCAGTAGTAATAGCAGGATTAAAAATTGGTGAAAAAATCGACATGAAAGTAAGCAATTTACATTGTCAGACCACCACTACAGCTATTGTACAATACATAACTAGAGCAATAAATCTTAATGTTGCACTCAGTAAGTAGCAGCAGTTATTGGTATATTTAGGGCGCATCATCACTAATTCTTTAGAGGCCTGCTATTACAGGGAGACCAATTCTTCAATAAAAAATGATTTTCATATAAAAATGTTGCATACAAACCTTGGTACTCACTTCATATCTTTGCGATGGAGGTTGGGAATCAAATATTATATTAGACAAATCGAGCAGAATTGAGCAATCCTTTATGGGAGCTATAATGACTATATTTAAGGGTAAGCTCTATTTTTTAGAAAAACTTACAGCTGTGGCCGAAAATTATATAAGAATCACATACGTCAGTATTGTATTGTTTATCTAGTACCACTTGACTTGCTTCAACACAGCCATAGAAAGCACTTATATGCATATTCTTGAGATAGGTTGTGAAAAAATAAATATAATATCAGACAGCGAGGTAGAAACAGTAACAGCAGCAATAAAAAGAGTTGAATTAAAAGTGATCATTAGTTTGTAATCTTTGTATGCCTGGAAGCAAATGATCATTAAGGCACTAAATTCTAGCTGCTCCGAGCTAGCTTCTGAGCCTTTCCCTTGATCATTAAAAAAAAAATCAAATTTTGTTAAGACATACCAATCCGCACATTAGGAAAACAGTCCATGGTAAGATTATAAGTACTCGGTGGTCAAAGATTAAAAGATTTAGCATCATCAAAGTCTATAATAAAACCAGCTTCGAGGAAGATATTAGGACTTTTCAAAGACATTAAATTTAAATTGAGCATTGCTGCAATAACAGAATTAGTATACCTATTAAATGTGTTGTGAGAACAGGAATTTTCCAATCGATCTCATTGAGAGCTTAATTTAGGAATGTCGTAACTGTCCAATAAAATGCAAATTGCATTCTCTCCGTTTATACATAATTAAACTAAGGTTGCCAAAGACTGACCAGACTGATCATGCTTAAACTGCCATAGCTTTACTACTCACACCCTGTAGTTGGTGCATGCATGCTAAAAACTCTTGTTCTGCGCATGACATTGATACTAAGTGCAGAAGTTGTAAAAGTAAAAGAGGTGAATTTAATTAGATCTCATAAATGAGAAAAGAGGGAAAAACGAGTTGCTCTAGATTCGCTTCTTACCGGAGTGAACAAATGGCGCCCATTATTCAAGGTGCATTCAATACCTGTGTATGCGCAGTCATTAGAGATGACGTTGTGCCATTATTGCATCGACGTTCAATGTTCGCAAAGAAATCCATCTCAGCATCGCGTCGGGATGCATGATTGCTTGCAGACCGATTTTCTATATGAATGTCAATATAATTGCAATAAGAACTTGCAAGTGGAGCACACTAAAGGCGTTCATTACTGCCACGATTTCATGTAATTAAGGTTATCGGAAGAGTGAAATTTTAACACTATCGAGTTAGATATTGTGTAATTGAAGACTTGTGAGTTTTTATTGAGTGACATGTTTTCATTTGTGTTTTTCTCGGATATCAGTGAAACTATGACAATTAATAATTAACCGATTTTTTTCAAATATACTTTGGTTCTACAAATGCATAATCGAGTAGTGTTAGAATAATATGGCCATATCATGGAGTAGGTCCTCAAATTGAAATCTGATTTGTGCGACAGTTTAAGTTAACTGTAATTTTAGGTATCCCTGGTACGAATGTGAATGTGGGAATATCATTTGTCTGCATATTTTATATTCAAAGCATCTACCTAAGACCAAAAAAAGATGGTCAGTCAGCATCGTGAAGGAAAACAAATCACACAGTAACGATTATATTGGCTTCGTTTTTGAATAAAAATATGGGCGAAAAAAGCTACCAGTCCAAATGCTGCACCAAGATGTTACTCCTTCTACATGAACAGGTTGCTCGATAATCACTTAAAAAAAAAAAAAATGTCACCTTCCAGTATTTTGATCTACTACAATTAAAGTACGGCTTACTGCATACTTTACAGGCTTCAGTTTTGTGTCTAGAGTTTATTAGTTTTCAAGAAAAGATTTTAATGTAAAATGGCGTATAGGCTGGTTTGCGATGTAACCAATTGATATGAATGCTTCTTGGAATAGACAAAAATGGGTTTTCCCTACAGCAGCAATACTTGAATGATCGAACACGAGATGGAGTCTTTTTAAAATGGAAAACGTTTTTATAATGGTAACCTATTTCTATAGATATATGTATTGTATAGAATAATGATACTAAAATTGATCCCTCACTCAGAAAATTAATATAGTCAGAATTGACATTTAACAAACGTATAAAATACAAATACAGAATAAATTTTTTTAGAAATTAGTTGGTAAATAGTAGCTTTTAAGGATATTCGAAAGAATAGTTAAATTTTACAAAACAACTATTGAAAATTGCAGATTCTGCTGTATAAAATATATTTGCTGAATAACTAATAAATTGGAAAATTCAACAACTGTTGAAATTTCGTAGTCCTTTTTGGTTATTACATAGTCATTTACGTGGAATCTATTACCAAATACAGCTATGGACCAGTACAAACACTTAAGTATCTTGGGATTAAGAAGAGTCAGCAAAGCTTCAATTCAGATACCAGCGAAATCGGTAGGCAATGGCATTTACTATGCGTAGGTTTGTGTCCACTCTCTGCTGAAAATGAGAAAATTCATAAAAAATTAGCCTAGACCTAGACCACAGCACACATTAGAGACATCTAGCGTAAAAGACAGAAACCCAACATGTGACGAACCATACAATTTAAGACAAAAATGCATATTTGCAGTTCAAATAAATTAAAATTTTTTGACAAGAATTAACTTTCCTAAATTATGTTTGTATGTAATTGTTAAACAAACTATTTTACTTTGTATATGTATTTCAACAAAATGAAATATTACTAATTCTCATCGGTGAAATATCCGGAGAAAAACCATGTACCTACTATTAGAATAAAATAATTAAAAAAAAAACTCGACATTATTGCTAAATCTAGGATTTATCTTTCTAAAATAATCACAATCTAAAGAAATGATTCGATTTTTACCATTTTTTACAAATTTCTGAGCTAATATCTCCATTTCAATACAATTTTTTTAATATTTGTTAATGTTATTTACTATGCCTCTTCGTTATTATTAATTTATAATTATTCTGCTACAAATCCAGAAATTCGCATTGAGAAATATACAAAACTTGCAAATCATGGTACTGATTCCACTTAAGTTATTCCCAATGCACAGATAAGTAATACCATAGATGGCACATGCGACATCTAGTTGTTGTGCCATCTATGGTAATACCTAGATTTTGAAACCAAATGTTAAAAATCTGCTGCCCATGAGTCAGCCACGATGTATCTATCAGACAGCCTTAGCTTTTAGCAAAGGAAAAATCTCTGAACACTAACCAGCCTACAGGTCAACCGAACAATTTAGTTTCAGCCTGCGCTTGAAAAGTAAGAAAAAATTGTGAAAACTATAGAAGTTTTGTTAAGATATTCAAAAGCTTTAGCAAATACTTTAACCAAAAATAATGTACAAAGAACCTTGAAGATGTCACAACATACGGGGCATGAGCTAACTACCCTATATCTTCTTCAATATCTCGGTATTACTTATCTGTGAACAAAGCTCTCATTTAACGACCACATAAGTGATCGTTTAAGCGAGCCAAAGGGGTCCTGAACAGCAGCACTTACATATAATAAATTTATAAGAAACTTAAAAATAAGACATTCATCTAAGTATAGGATTTATACTGCTAACTCAACTTATGTTATGGTGCTGAAATATGGAGCTCTGAGTATTATGAAGAAGTTGAAAAACTGCAGCGTTTATTTATAAAAAAAAACCTTTTTGGCTGCCTAACTAGACGAACACCCAATTACGCTCTCACTGTAGAGTACCGAATTTATAAATACCATTTTGAATATTTGCAGATAGTTTTGATCTTATACGTAGAAAACAGACTACCACGAATATGGTTTTAAAAATTCATTGTTAATAAGATCTACTGGTTTGAGAAATGGTTAAATCTAGCAGAAAAGCATGATGTACAAATGTGTACTACATGGCAAAATCTAGAAAACCTTCCGTCAATTCTGTATACTATTCTAGAAATTGAGGAACGATAACACTGGATGAAGGCCCACGATAAGCTTAATTACAGTTTAGGACAGTTTAGTTATTTTAAGCTACTTGGAATGTACATTAGTGGTATGTTACAGCTAAATGCAATTCCATGAGGGAAGGCCAATGTGTTCCCATTGTTACTTGGAACAGGATGGGAACTTAATCCAATACCTGTGGATATGCCCAGTTTTGAAAGAATTTAGAGCAATAGCTATCTCATGGAGGGCGTATCTATTGGTAACAAATTTGATGCCCGCGAAATTGGTCTGGAAGTATAGATAGATATTAATTATTATATTTATATTGATGTTAATTATTAATATAAGTTCTCCTAATTGTTAGTGAATTCACACTGATTGGTTTTGTAGCTCTCCGACTACATAGTTCTTCTGCTGTGTATATGTATATAAGTTTCTGTTTATCTCCCCCCCCCCCCCCCCCCCCCTTTACTTCTATTTATTTATTTTATTTTTTTATATTTTCTTTTTTGCTGAATTGCTGAAGATTGTGATTGAAAATGTTAAGTTTTGAATAATATTTTAGTAGCTATTTAATAATTAGTTTCCTAATTATTTTTCAGTTCATATTTTATGATGAAGGAAAATAGCACAACGATTTTAAAAAAATATTTAAGACTGAAATTTCCTTAGTTTGTATGTATGTATGTATATTTAAATAAAAACATATAATAAACTACGTTTTGAATTTTATTAAAATAACAAATTATTGACTATTAATTAATAAAATTCAGCAGATGAAGAGCTACAGTTAACCATAAAATAGTTACGTAATATCCAATCATTAAATTGTTATTCCCAATTGAAAAATATAATATTTTTTTTTCGCATCTGCCAATAAACAAATTAACTATTTCTCTGGTTATTAAATATCTAAGGAACATAAAATCAATTAATCATAGGAATAGTTGCAAAATAGTTGATTTTCACTATTTATTTTTCTCTGAGTGAGAACATTCGCTATTTCATTGGAAAGCAAGTGCACGTCGTAAGCTTTGAATAAATTTTATCGCAGATAAAAAGAAACTGTACAAAATCGATACTGGTCTTATTTAAAGCACCTTTTATCCCAAACTGCAATAATGACAGACTTTTGAAGATATAGTTAATAACTTACTGCAGACTTCTATTGCAATCAAATAAATTTTGGATGCAAGGTAAGTATGAGTATTTAAAAAAGAGGTGGTTATCGGAATAACTAAATTTCAGTGATTTTCAAAACATCATACAGCATTTGAAAATTTCTAAAATGAAATCGAAAGAACATAGAATCAGTAAAGTAGAATGCCATTAAGAATTCATTGGAAAAAGTTGTTTTTTAATATTCAATATTCAGCTTAAACACAGCGCTCCTAATGAATAATTACATAATGACTTATTTGATGCTAATGATTCATTATACAGCTGCACACACACAGGCATTTCGTTAATTAAAAATTTGTTCTGTTAAACTAGTTTTGACATACTTATTTTTCAAATGTGCATAGATGCAGAGCGGAGCTCCAGATTTATATTATATTACAAAATTTAGTTTTAGTACATTTTCCTTATTAGTGCTCTAATGATGAAAAAAAAAACACTTAATTAGTGTACATCATTATGATGTGATTTTTGAGCCATAATTATGAATATTATAAAATATTATAATATTATATATGTACATATTCTTTATAAAGCCTTCTCGACCTATTGTTAATTTTTAGCTTTGCAGGAATTCCATACATATACATAGTTGCACAACTGCTTTACTTAAGGTAAGCAACGATATTTCGCGGGCTATTGACAAGGATGAATTGACTGTATTAGTATTCTTAGATTTTTCAAAGGCTTTTGATACGGTGGATCATTTGCTTCTCTGTCTAAGCTTTTAAGATATTTTAAATTTTCATCTCAGGCAGCTGATTTGATTTTTAATTACTTGAGTTACAGATCACAGGCAGTTTACATGAACGGAACCTATTCCTCCTTTTTACCGATATCCTGTGGTGTGCCTCAAGGATCGATCCTTGGTCCCTTATTGTTCTCCATGTTTATCAATGACATATTTCGTCAAGTTAAGTTTTGTGATTTATATCTCTATGCAGATGATGTACAATTATACATCTCCAATCGTATTGGTCTGATTGAGGATAACATATCTCGTGTTAATGAAGATCTTGAATCAATTCATTTATGGTCCTTGTCGAATAAATTGAAACTCAATCCAATTAAATCTAAAAGCATGATTATATATAGGGTAAAATTAAACGCAGATGTATATTTACCTGTGACTATTAATAATACTATTATTCTTTTTGTCGACTCCGTTAAGAGTCTTGGGGTTATATTTAATAGCACATTCACCTGGGATGACCACATTAATTCTATTATCTGAAAAGTTTATGGTGGACTTCGTACACTGTGGACATCCAGCTATTTCACGCCAATGCCCACTAAATTACTTCTTGTTCGTGCTCTACTAGTACCTGTAATAACCTATGGCTGTGAAATTTTTGGCAAACTAGACTATAATAATACAAGGAAACTTAGCATTGCTTTCAACTTTATAATCAGGTATGTACATGGCCTTCGTAGATACGATCATGTATCACCATATAGATGATCAATCTTTTTTCTTCTTCTATCTCTCTTATTATATAATATCTTTATATGAATTATACTGTTTATTTTAATGTTCTAACTCTATCTTGTACAAATTGGAAAGATCTTTAAATCTTAATTGTGCAATGTTTCATGAATAAATTTGAATTTGAATATTTAACATATTCGATGGAATCAGATCGCAATGAGTGTTATAAACTGTACTCCCAACAAAAGTATACAAAGCTATTCTGTCAAAATTTTACATTGATAGCACAGATATCACCAATGGTTTTGGATTGAATGTTCATCATTATAAATAAAATTGTCAAAGTTTCAAATTATTATTATTATGTATTATTTTTTATATATGTATACAGGGTGTCCCAACCATATGGCATAATCGTTCATAGGATGGTAGCGTACAACAATCCAAACAAAAGTTTGTTATAAAGACGAGGTCCTAACCCTCACCCAGCAGGAATAGAACGGTTTTTTTAAATAACCACCGAAAAGGTCAAGCTCTTGATTATTTCCTTATAACTCTCGAAATACATAATAGCTCAGTTCTTTTGTGTACCTTGCTTTAGAACTCCCATATACTGGAGAGAACAAATTGTTCTGTCTATTGAAGCGAACTATTTGTACTGTTCGCTTCATTTATAAATCTTCTATGAAAATGTATGAGGCGACACAAAAGAACAGTGCAGTTTATTTTATAGTTCCACTCTGCCCTATAGTTAGAAATATAAATATTTCAATTCAATTCAAATTTATTTGTAGACACATCATACATTGTTATTTTATAAAGAGGCATTTAGCTTTAGACAATTAGAACAATTGTTCTTTACAGCTTTAATATTGTAATTAAATTAGGTATATATTAAATTTCAGAAACATTTCGCTTAAGGTAAAAAAGTCATAAAAACACTTTATTTGAGATCTTATCCTACATATCTTAATTTACTACAATTCACTTAATTAGGGTGCTAAATTGGTCTAAGTTCGTTTATTAATAGATTCTCTGAATAACTACATTTGTCAAAGAACTGGTCAGAAATTGTATTTACTTTATCAGTAACTATAGCTTTACATTTACTAAGTTGTGTAGCGATATGGTAGAGAAACGCCAAGGCAGGTTTAGCATATTTTTAATATTTTATTTTGGGAAATTTGAAGTTTTGTTAAATGACTCATTACGCACTTACCCCAAACAGGGGACCCGTAAAGTAGTGTTGCTTGAAAGATAACTTTAAAAATAGTAAGCTTGTTTTTGATATTCAAAGCAGATTTTCGATTTATCAAAGGATAGAGAGCCCGAGTCAGGATATTAATTTTATGTAGGTATAGTAATTGCTAAATATGTCTTTGGAACGTTAGGGTTTTATCTAGTGTAATTCCAAGGTATTTTACATTCTCTGTCCAAGGTACATCATGTCCGTTTAGATTCAAGTTGTTTGCAGGAAGATTTGTGCTTTTACGTTTCCGGGTAAAGAACATCGCTTGCGTTTTAATAGGGTTTATTTTTATTTTCCATTTGTAAAAATAGCGATAAATAGTATCTAAAGCAATCTGAAGATTGCTGGTTATTACTGTTGGTATAGATAGCAGATGATGAATATATCCCCGTATCATCGGCGAAGATAGTAATATTACAATTGTTTAAGGCTGGAATATCAGCCGTAAAAATTGTGTATAGGGTTGGACCAAGCACTGAGCCTTGCGGTACTCCAGCGGGAACTAGTTTGGCGACAGAGGAAGAATTTTGCACAACAACTGAAAATGTTCTATCTCTCAGAAAGCTATTTACAAGTGCTATTAAATTGGAAGGAAAACCGAATGTAATCAATTTGTAAATGAGTGCATGATGCCACACCATATCAAATGCAGCTTGAATGTGTAGCAAAACCAGACCAGTAGATTCCTGGTGGCTAAATTTATTTTTAAAATGTCTCGTAATTCTAACAAGCGGATGTGTGATGCTATGATTATTCCTGAAACCGAATTGCTCCTTTGATAGAATATCATTTGCATCCAGGTAGTTTGCTAGTTGGATTTTAATCAGCTTTTCAAATAATTTACCGAATATTGGTAAAAGGCTGATTGGGCGATAAGAGTTAATATCATCCGCTGGTTTGTTAGATTTTGGGACTGCAATACATCCAGTGTGAAGGAAAATATTTTATTTTGAAGCAACAATTAAAGATCAATGTAAGAAGGACTAATGCAACCTTCGGTACGGCCTTGATACAATTTCTTTTAATGTTATCAATCCCGCTTGCTTTTCTGGGTCGAAGCTTTTTGATTAGTTCCCTTACCTGACTGAGTTCTATGTGGATTTTCTGGTCCGAAGATGCTGTATTTACAGCAAATTCGTTAATCCTTTGATGGACTAACATTTTTCACTTAAGTCATGTGCTATACGGTGGTTATTTGAAAAACAATTTGCTAAAACTTCAGCCTTTTCCAAATTAGTGATAATTTTGTTGCCTTGATATTTAAGGGTAGGGATGCCTATATTTTTGTTTTTAATGAGTTTTGTTATATTTCAGAAAGGCCTATCAGTTTTGGTTAAACTTGCCAATTTGTTATTCCAACTTGTATTTCTAAAATTAGATATTTCGCGTTTTATGGTTTTTGTTAATTCCTTAACCTCGTTAGCGTGGGAAATTTGTTCGATATCTCTTTTAGTTTTTACCTAGCCGTATTTCTTAAGCGAATTAGACTCAGTACATGGCTTGGAAGAGGTCGATTTATTGTAGTATTTACTGTAATTTTAGGGAATCGCTTCATTAATCACATTGTACATGTTAGTGATCATATCATCAATTTTAGTGGTTTCATTTATAGTGTCGGGTTCCACATTTACTATCGATAAATTGTTAGAAATATATCTTTTATAAGCAGCCCAGTTGGCACGGTTAAAGTTGTAGACTGTGGGTTGAATTATTCCAGATATAGTGACCTGAGTGACAATTGGAAGATGATCACATGAAAGTTCATTTACGACCCTAGGTTGGGAAATTAAGCTTGGGCAATTTGTTAAGAAGAAATCTATTATTGTCGGATTACTATTTAGTGACGTGGGTATGTAGGTATGTTCATAGGTGTATAGAATTCTGATAGGAATAGGAGAAGATAAGGCAAGGCTGTGTAAGTTATTACCCCAAGCATTTGCCCTGATAAATCTGATAAATATGATGTTTTTTTTTAATCACAAATGTGAAATAAAAGTTTTATCACAATCATAGAGTCTTTGGAAATTCACTTCAAAATTAGAAATTCCGGCGAACGATACCAACATTTGTGAACTAAATATAGTAGGTAACTTGCAGGTAAACGGTATGTATGCTATTGAAGAGGGTAGAATGTGTACTGTAAAATCAAATAAGTTGCACTGATTTAGCTTATGTATTTTGGGAGTTAGAGGCAAATAATCAAGAACGTTTCTTTTTTGGAGGCTATGTAAAAAAAAAAAAAAACGTTTTATCTCTGTAGGGTGGGGGATAGGACCCCATCTATAGAGGAGCTTTTACTTTTATTAATATACGTTACCACCCTATGAAATATTATACCATATGAGCCGGAACTATGTACATATCTTTCATTAAAATTGTAAAGATATGAATTTGAAATGGTCGTTTTGTGTCGTTATTGCTCGGTACAGTGATGATGATTGGGATCATTTTCTATAGAAGAGGGAATAAGGTTTTTGTGAACTGTCAATTGATAAATATGATAAATATTTATCGCTCACCGGCTGCAATAGTGGCAGAATTCAAAAATCAGAGTTTCAAGATAATCGAAATTACAAGTTTTGATCATTTAATGGACACTAATTAGATAAGATGAGTAATGAGCTGGGTTTTTGTTTTTTTTTTTCTTATGACAATTGTTTCGCTTTAGTGATCTAAATTATAATGATATGGTACGTTTCGAACACATTCATCATATGAAGTGTAAATTTCCACCCTTTTTGAGATATGCCACTATTGGAGAAACGAAATGCAATTGCTTTAATAAAAATATTTCAGAAAAGAAAAAAAAATACATTATTGACACTTGTGTCGTCTACCAGAATTTAAGCAAACTAGTATTATCTGTGTTTCGTAGGAACATAGAGCATCAAATTCTAATTTAAGTTCAGGCATTGGCACCAATTTCGCGAATTTTAAATTGTGCCACTATTGCAGCCAGTGAGCGATATGTATAATATCAAAACGTAAGTATTCTTCCCTACATATTTCTTTCTAAGACCTATATAAGGAACTTATGTAGAAAGTTCCTTCAGAATTGATTTGTAACAGAAACAATTAAACATAAAACGATATTAACGATATAAAATCTACCTAATTACAACTATCTAGGTTAAGCCATTTAAATTGAGCGTTGATCGTCAAAACTGTTAATTTTTGCCAATTAGAAAAAAATTAAATGAAACCGAATAGTTTTCCCATATAAAGAATTTTTATAGATTTTTTACTTCTGGACGGTCTGGTCTTTTGGAATTTTCAATTGGGACCCGCATCATATGGTGGACAATTTGCTCATTTAAATTTCAATCGTTCTCACAAAATTGCAAAAAAATCATATTCTAGCTGAATCAGATGCAAATCTCTTTTTATTTCTACAAGCGACTTTTATTTAGAGAAACGAAAGAAAATAATACAAATTTTTTGGTAAGATTTTCATTTGTATTTTAACTAGAAATGATATTAAAAGTATTTTTTATTTATATTTTTAATATTGAATAAACCAATGCACTAGTTTTTCAGTCATTTCAATCTTTACATCCTTTTAGAACAATTATTCTCTAAAATCGGAGATCTGGTTATGCTGGAAAGGCGTAGGTACTTAAGGTCAAGATAATCTAAATTTTCGCTATTTACGCAAATTTCAATTACTTTTTTATCGCAATTAATACTTTATTAGATTTTAAGCAGTTCTGATATCGTGTAAATTTTCTGTTAAATTTTGCATTACTTCTAAAGAAAACAAATTGTAATATGCTGAGAAGAGTAATTTCCCTTAATTGGTAATTTGTGCCCATATTATTAAATTTCGATTTTTTTTTTAATTTTGAAACTTTATTCATTTATAAAAAAAAAGAAGAATGAAGTGAACTATGCAACAACAACAGTATGCAACTGGTTCCGGTGAAATTTTTATTATCCTTCCAGGAGGAATTACACACTAAGTTCCGTGCTTCTAATATTGGTAAAGCTTAAATTTTCGTTGGAAGAAAATCAATAGCAAGCAAAGCTTATATTGTTGCACTCATTTTGCAGGTTAGATTCTATTTTTTCTTTATCAAATTTCTGCCGCAAGTTGCAGCTTCACATAAGTAAAAAAATCAAAAAATTGATTTGTCTCAGTTGGGAAATGGAAACCTTTCACGATTAGTTCCTAGAACAACTTATAAGTGCTCACGTTTGCTTCAAATGACTTGATTTTATTATACAGGGTGATTCGTAAAAATTTGTTCTAACATATGCCAATAGATTCCTTACAGAGTGTTGTGATTAACGTTTATGATGAGCAATTTTTCCGTAAAACCCCTCCTGCACCACTTTTTATAACGGATAAAGATATTTGGGTATGTTTTCATTGATCAGTCTGTAACTTCTGAACGTTACATCCTATGATGATGATTTAGATAGACAATCGTTGGATCTTTCCAGGGGTCTATAAAATTTTCACCTCCTCCTATCTGTTTTGAAGTTATGGCTTCACAAAGTTAAAATTTCGAAACTTTTATCCGTTTTTTTTTTTATTTAACAAGGTACTATTTTTATCAAAAACCAAGTCATCAACAATAATTTCTCATATTGTATTTAAAAAACCCAAAAGCTTAGCTTAAAAATGGCCTATCACACTCAGTACCCAAAATGTAACCCTTTGTGCGTTACTTGCACTTTTAATTGAATATATCCAGCGGAAATGCCTGACAAAGTGCAATAAGTGCCAAAAAGTAGGCAATTATCTTTTGGAAATGGCCGTTTTTAGCCATTTTTGTTGAATATGCTTAAGAAAAAATGCAAATAACGCAAAAAGGGTTACATTTTGGATACAGACTGTGATGTCTCATTTTAAAGCTAAGCATTTGGGATTTTTAAATCCAATATGAAAAAATCTTATTGATGACGTGGTTTTTGACAAAAGTACTAGTAAAATAAAAAAAAAAAGGGGAAAAAATCCGAAATTTTAATTTGTTGGGGCCATAACTTCAAAATGGATAAAAGGAGGAAAAATGTATAGATCATTGGAAATGCCCAACAATTTTATCTGTCTACCAAAGTTAAAATCATCATCATAGGGTGTAACGTAGAGAAGTTACAGGGTGATCAATGAAATCAAATGTCTTAATCCGTTAAAAAAGGGAAGAAAAGGGGTTTTTACGGAAAAATTGCTCATCGTGAACTTTGATCACAACACTGTAAGGAATCGATTGGCACATGTTGGAACACATTTTTACGAATCACCCTGTATATACCAATATCTTCTTTTTAGTTTCGAATACAGCATTCCGGGAGGTTACCAAAAAAAATGTTTTTCTACGTCTTATAGAGGCATGTTTCCAAACATTTAAATTTGTATCTTAATAAAAAAAAAAGACGAAAATTAGCCTGAAAATTTCCATATTCTCTTTTACGTAGCTGAGAAAGCACTAAGCAACTTTTTAAATTTACCTGAACATATCTGAGCTATCTTTCTCCTTTCTGAAGGAGCGCTATGCAAATTTTGAGCTGGGTATCAATTAGGACGAAACAGTTTATAAAAGGAGGTATTTAAGGCATTCTGATGAAATTTATTTAGGTATAGTCCGAAATCTTGAAACAGGCACATTCGCAAGTATATAGTTGCGGCAGTTACTTACTTTCAGAATATACTTCCGCATTATACTTAAACTTGGAAGAAATTGTGAAGTTTTTTTTTTGTTTTTAATTTAAAATCTAGTTTTTAGTAGCTTGTTCTAAGCCGACCTACTGCACGAATTATGGTACGGTCCTGGGGGTAATAAAAATTAAGAGATTTGTCATCTTATTATTCTCTAATCATAAGATGACAAATCTCTTAATTATCGAAAGAGAATGTTGTAGGGAAAAAATGCTGACTGGTTCTGAGCACCCACGAAAATCAGGAATAACGCTAGTTGCTTTGAATAGATAAAGATCAACGACAGGCATATGTACACATACTATTAAAATCTACCATGGGCATTTAAAATAAAACAAAAATAGTTTTTATTTGACTCTAGTGAACATAATCACTATCGTTATAGAAGGAGGAAATCTTCACTTCAGATGGCGATAACAGTTCCGATTTATAGGTACGTACAAAAATACCCAGAAAGTAAGAGTGCTGAACCTGGTAAATTTCTCATAAATAAACTTTTTCAATGAACTAAGCAATGCAATCTTAGTGCAGTAGTAGCTGCACACCTTCCGCTTTAATATTTTCCAATATTATCCAATAAATATCCATCTATACATACACAAAAATATGTACATACATATCTCAAGATAGTCAGATATAGTGAGATAGTGTAAAACAATATTCCCAGCGATAATCGACAACTTTCATTTCGCGATTTGTTACTTTGTGCATAAAAGTCCGCAAAGAGAAAAATAAGAAAAAAACTAAATCCAACTGAGGTAGAAGCGAAATTCAATGGATTTATTACACTATAGGAACGCTGCTGTTTTTTGTTTTTGTTGTTCATATAACATAAAACAAAATCCACAAAACATAATTGAAATTAGATAAAAACGAAAATCGAATTTTATGTAAAAAAAAAACAAAAAGAACTCAATTTACATATCTAGTACTACGTAAGTACTGGGATTAATAAAGATCAAACACATTTGATATTTTGTTACCTATACTAGTCCAACCGGAATGTGCGTTATGACAGTCTCCTGTTTGTCTCATGAAAAGTGAGAGGTGATCTTGTGTTATGTTAGAAGTCATAGCACTCACTAATTACCATCCATTTAGATAGCCGCTACAAGAATTATGCTAGAATAGAAACCGTATCATATCCAATTAACAATCCAATTTAAGACATTCTCATGGCTATCTGTGTCAGACAATTGGAACAATTTATTAATGTGAATGTTGAAAGGTAATCCATGTCAGAATTAGACAGGCCGCTAATATATGCCTTATTATGCTGCTTTCAATACAAAATCTAATCATAAGTTGAGAAAGTAGATGCAAAATACTGATCACGGGGGATTAGATATTTCTCAAAATCTCTGATGCTGACATGGTAACCTACTCGAAAGTCCAAAGATATTGGAAAACGTGTGACTCCTTTTTGCTTATTTCATTTCTACATAGATTAGGTATGGCATCTATGTATGTATTAATAGAAACGTTTTTGCTTAACATCACGCATAATTTCAATCTGTCTAACGCACAAGCAATTTGCATGGAACTTTATTTTTTTTTTAGTTTTAGACCTGAATCAAAAACACGTGTAAACTTCTGAAGGAATATGATTTTTGAATTAGTCCCAATTATTAGCAAATTCATTGCTGATTAAGGTCCAAATTATGACATTCATTCAGAAGAGGACACGTGAAACATAATATTTGAGTGCAAAAAATTACTGTTTTATAAAAACGATAATTTCGATCAACTCTAATCTGACAGTTGAGAAGTCACGAGTTTCCCTCCAATTACCATTATCTCAGGTTAATCTAGATTTTTAGCACATGAATGAGTTTTATCGACAATGACATGCTGAGCTTCTGAGAAGAAACGAGACGATGAGTCAAATGCTTTTGTTAATTGAAGTTCATCAACCGGCTGGCGAGATAGAGGATAATATTATTAAGGATCAGAATTGAATAAAAAGTTTTATTCCTTGCGAAAGGTATGATTTTATTAATGCTTTGTCAGTTTTCTTAATAATGGACATATTATATTTGGCAGGTGGCAGATTTTTGATCGACACGGATGGACGGGTAAAGGATGATATGAGAAAACCATATTCAATAAAAATATTTTAGTCTTTTTTGGTTATGAACTAAGATCTAAGAGAGTTTTTTGAGTAAAAAAATATAATTAAAGTCTTAAAAAAGATGACTGAGCGAAAATTATGTTTGTGTTGAGTTTATTGTCATTACGTTCATTGTTACGAGCCACGAGTATAAAATTATAAATAATTTTATGATAAGAATGAACGCTTGGCACAATATTGTTGAATTGTTGCTAAGATGAATATTTGATAGAATGTAAATTATGGTGGAAAATAAGAATATGAAATTGATTGAGACATCAGATTTTCCTTGAGGTGTATTGAGTAATTTTTTTTTGCATTTCAGTAGTATTCCTCACAATTAATGTGGCAACGAATGAATTAGCAAAGGTTAATGCTATCGTTGCAAAATTGGTGTCTGGTAGTTATAAGATAATATCTTGCTAATATAAGTACTCACGGATCTTATTGGAAGTGTTTTTATACCCTAGATGATGAAATCATAGGTAGGTTTGTCACTCCGTCTGTAAAACGCATAGAAACAATGCTGGTAGAGCAAAATGAAAAGTACACCCACGTATAATATTAAAAGTTATTCTGATTTTTGCATGTCTGTCTGTCCGTTTGTCCGTCTGTCTGGCCATCCGTCTGTCTGGCCATCCGTCTGTCTGTCTATCAGTTCACCTGTTCTTAAGGTAACTCGAGATCGCGTTCACGCGTTCCACACTGTATTTTTAAAAATATTGCAGATTTAAATTCGAAAATGGAGCAAATCGGGTAACTCCTTCGTAGGGTTGCCAAACAAAAACTTCATACGAGTGCTGTTCAGAAAGTAACAGACGTTTTGGCCTATGGTGGCAATAGGTGAGGCTACACTCTGTACGTATCCAGCTGTAGTAGCGTGAGGTCTGTGTCATTCTTACTTTGCTCTCTGTGACATGCTATAATGTGCGCTGTAATAGAAAATCCCGTCACTTATGAGGTGCGTTCTGTGATTAGGTTTTTTTTGGGAAAAAAGCACAGACCTATTGAAATTTATCGCCAACTTTGTGATGTATACCGACAAGGAATAATAAGGCAATGGTGCATTGATTTTAAAATGACCGTACCAATGTACACGATGAGGACCGCTGTGGTAGGCTTAGCATTGTGATGAAAATCAACGACAAAATTCTTGAAAATTGTCATTTCACGATTAGGAAACTGTCTATACTTTTTCCTCAAATTTCATAGGGTTTGTTGTATGAAACTGTTGTGTAAAAGCTTGGTTACCACAAATTTTGTGTTAGATGGGTTCTGAAAATCCTAATGGAAGACCACAAAAACAGAGACTGGCTGCAGCACTGACCTTTCTCGAAGGCGGCCAATTTCTACAGAGACCGTATTGAAAAAGACGGTATGATAAGATAAAGACAGTATGATAAGTGCCTTAATTTAAACAGCGTCTATGTAGAAAAATAGGTTAAGAGTGTACCTCTTAAATGTGTATAATAAATTTTGGTTTTATTTCAAAAAGTCAGTTACTTTCTAAATAGCCTACGAATTTGGATATTGCTCGTGAATGCGTCGGGCGTAGCAAAGCGAATAATTTTTGTCCTATATAAAGCTCGGAGTTCTGCTAAAAAATTAATTTTTCTTCAAGATGTCATAAGAAGCCACATTATTGTCTAACCGAATTCCCTCAGGCAATATCAATAGACTCTTATAGCGCCAAAGTGGAGAATCCCATATCATGCTCGGGAAATAAAATTTAGTGTTGATATAGGAATAATTACTCCTGTAATATACACTTAAATCGTAATCACATATTGATGCTCAGAGCTTATATAAGACTTTATATATTCCCTATTGTTGAAATTTAGTGTTTTGACGATGTTGTAGGATTTGCTAAATTTCCTATATAGGAAAGTGATCCTTATATGTAAAATCATTAGAAGACAATAGATCCTATTTGAGTCTACAAATTTATTATTCACGTGGAACTTATTATGCATGCACGACTTAGAGTCCTATAGAAAGTTTGTACTTAATACAAAAGATGGTATTATAAAATATGATTAACATATTATGAGGAGCATATTTCTTAATATTAAAATTGATTTTCACGAGGCATATGATAGAATTTAACAACGATTTAAATTTTACTGTTCGTATTCAACACTCTAACAAAGCGTCTTAAAATAAATAAATAAATAGAAAGTTTAATTAACTATATGGTTAAACACAGTTATGTTCATTTGGTTCTCCAAATAAACGCAACTAATGTGCATTTATCTATTTTTCAATAAATTTATCAAATTGTCATTATTTTCATGTTTTTAAGCTAATTTATACCTAAATCTTTAACCCTAAAAAAATGTGTCCTTTTTTTTATTACAAAGATGTTCGTCCAAAAAACGCTGTGTTACAAAAACAGATAAACTCGATATACTTTTGACGAGACATAGTGTAGGTTGTAGGCCTAGTGGAATTATAAATAGTGGCATACTAGAAATTTTTCATACACTCTCAAAATTTCATTTTAGCCAAAAAAAATCGTTTTACGGTAGGTCAATGTATATAATAATTTATAACTCCGCCATTTTGACACAACTTTGACAACAATTTGATGGCTTATTTTGCTCTACAATAGTTTTCTTCTGTTCATGTAATTAATAGCAAATTCAATTCCACGGCTAATGATCATTTCTTAACTAAAATCGGTTGAAATTTGATTTGACATTTCCGTATAATACTGAACTACAGTTGAAAGTTGAAGAAGCACTGGGTTTTAACCGCGAAAACTGTGAAAACGTGAAAAATGCAACATAACAAAAACTTAAACAACAATAAACACTACAACAAATACAACAACAACTACAGTAACAACAAATTCAAAAGAAAACGATTTTGCAACCAAACTGAGTACTGTGGAAAGACGAGTCTGGAATAGTTTTGTTTCATTGTGCAATAATTTCCTTGGCAACAAGGAAGTTCCGACTACGAAATTTTGAGTGCCTATGGTGAAATAGGCTACAACATGTCCATAAACATTCACTTTTTACACTCACAAATAATTTCTTTCAGGACTATTCCACTCACAAAAGTAACAAGGATAATTGATATTACCGCCTTACATTCCAAACAAAATTGTCATTAAATCTGCTGTATCATAAGCTTGGGCATGCGTCATGAAACTTAATTCTAAATTGGTGTTGCTGACAACGGCTTTTGAATTTTTTGTAGTCGTTGTTGTTGTATTTGTTGCAGTGGTTGTTGATTTAGTTGTTGTTATGTTGCATTTTCACGTTTTCACAGTTTTCGCGGTTAAAGCCCAGTGTTTCTTCAACTTTCTCTGTAGTTCAATATTATAGGGAAATGAAGCTACTTAATGAGAAAAAATTCGATAACTCAGTCAAATTTCAACCGATTTTAGTTAAGAAATGATCATTAGACCTGGAATTGAATTTGCTATTAATTACATGAACAGAAGAAAACTATTGTAGAGCAAAATAAGCCATTAAATTGTTGTCAAAGTTGAAAAAATGTGTAAAATATGGTAAATTTCGAAATGTTATCGAGTGTAACTTCATCGCAAAGAATTAAGGAAAGAAAGGTTAGAAAGGCATATCTCCCTTCTTTAATATACCATATAAAAATTCGACATCGAATAAAAAATGGCGGAGTTTTAAATTATTATATACATATGCCTACCGAATAACGCCTTTTTTTGTGTAAAATGAGATTTTGAAATTTCTAGTATGCCACTAGTTTTAGTTCCACTAGACATGCAAGCTGCACTATGTCTAGTCAAAGTATATTTTCGCTGTAACACAGTGTAATCAGCAAATATGGCTATTGGATACGGGTACAGAAAAAAGAGATGGTATAGGATTTCAGTTCTCCCTTAAAGATTATAAAATGTGTTGACAATAGATATTTCGATATATCATTTGTATAGTGCTAAATAAGCATAATAGAGGAAATACCGAAACAAAAATATTCATATAGCACTTATGTTTCTATTTCGTGATGGGAAATCCTATATAAGAATTTCAATGTGCTAGCGTGGTGTGCTTTTGAAGTGTTCTTGACAGTTGAAATAACAAGTCGCATATAATAAACTTCTGGTAAACGTGCACATAGCGGCATACGTTATAGTTTTAATTTAAACACTGAACGCGGTCTATCAAAATTGAGTCAAGTGTATAAAACCATATAGACGAAGGTAAAATGAAACAAAAATCCAAGAAATCCAACAGCAATAGGAGACCCCTGCTATCAGATTTCGGAATTTTCTTTCATCTATATGATTTCCTATTTTGGTTGGATTTGGTATTTTGTAGTATCATACATATAAAATTGTGGAAAAAATTGTAGTATCATACATATAAAATTGTGATTGCGCATGCAAAGGACAGTTATTTATTGCACTTTTTCGCGGCGTTGTACTATCCGCGTGCCGCGACATAACACTTTAGCATCTCAAATGAGCTTTTCTATAGGAATACAATTTCCAAGTGATTCCCTTGATCTTATATAAAATTTTACTAAATACTGATTGCAAATATGAGTGTTGATAGCGAAAATGAAATCCTATTAAAATTACTTATTCCCCGTATTCTTATAAAAGGATTCATTTGAGATTGATTTTTGATATGAAAATTGATATACGAACATATTTTCCAAGAGCTGTACTCCCCAATACTGATATAGGAATATTATATAGGATTACAATTCTCTGGGAAATATAGTCCTATATACTCATGTTTATAGCACTAATATTCAAGTAATGAATTTTTCATATAGGAGTTATACTCCTTAGACTCATATAAAACATAAAATTTAGATATTTTCATTCATTCATTCATTTATTTATTATTGGCAATTGTACAAGTAAGATGCTAGGTCTTTAAGTTTGTACAAGCTTCTAATTATAAATTCAACACTAAATAACCAAAATTTAAGAAACTAAAAAACTACAAAAAAAAACTAAAACTAAGCAGCTAAGAAATAATATTAACCAATCAATTCAGAGCAAATATCAGATAATCCAAAAAAGTAAAAAATAAAGTAAAATAAGATATAAGTGAAAACTAATAAGATAAGGAAAGTAAAGAAACAAAAAGAAATAGTAGTATTGGCTGTATAAGTACATAAGAATTTCATGAGTTAAAATAAAGGAAAAGCAAGTGTTTAAAACTGTTGAGTGTGCGAGCTCCGAAAGAATTTCTTAGAGCAATTGGAAGACTATTCCAAAGTCTAATGGTGAAGACGAAGAATTGGCGCTTGGTAGTTAGTGAGGTGGATCGCGGTATAATAAGTGCAATTGTTATATTTGATCTGCAATATTGCAAGCAGTCATGCAAATATTTAGGTATACGGTATTTAATAATTTTAGTCAAGAACAAAATACAACCAAATTTTAAATATAGCACACAGCTGCAACCAAAGATGGATGAAACAAACTGTGAGATGTGGTCATATCTGCGGAGACTGTAGACATATCTTACAATTGAATTGAAAGCAATATTAACCTTATATGATGATTGCGAATTGCGTTCGCTAAACACTTCACATGCGTATGTAACGTATGGGGAATGAAATCCGAACGAATTCAAGAGGGCAAGAAATTAAAACACATTCGAAAAAATGTGTCCTTAATTTTTTTTTTAAATATTTTAAATGTGTAATTTATAACATTATTTACAGAAAAATATTTACTCCTTCTCTATGAGCTTTTCTAACTCTTTTAGGTACTTCCTTCATCGCCTGGTGGGTTCCACATTTATCGATTATATTTAGTTCTTTTTTTATTTTTGCAATTAAAGAATTCACATTTTTCGGCCGATAATTATTGCTGTTTACCTTTCTCTTCAAATTGGCCCAGAAATTTTCAATGGGTCTCAATTGTGGAACATTTGGTGGGTTATGTTCCTTAGGTATATATTCTATTCCTCGCTTTTCCAACTCAAGTAAAGTGTCTTTGGCATAATGCGTAGATGCCAAATCTGGCCAACACACTACTTTCTCTTTTTTATGATATTTTTTGATAAAATTATCAAGCTTCTGGATGCATTTCTCAATATAAATTATTTTGTTTACTGCCAAACCACCTTTGAAAAAAACTGGTTCATTTGTGCCCCTTTCACTTAAAGCTAACCACACTAAAAGTTTTGCTGGAAACTTTGATTTCGGGATAAATTTCACTTCATCTGGTGCTACATGGTCCATAGTCTCGTAGTAAAATTTTTGTCGCCATTCGTTCCCTTCAACTGTAAAATAACTCTCATCATCCATGACACATTTATAATTTAATTTAGCAGACAAATGATTTTGGGAAAGTATCCTCAGTCTTCTTTTTATTACTCCCATTTGACGAGGTGACGTAAATGGTGCAGATTTTTTTGCTTTCTGTCGAATTCTCATGGCTTGCAGGTACTTTTTGATGGTTTTGTGATCCACTTCATACTTTCTTCCTAGCTCCCTGAACGACTTTGCACTTCGTTCTATAGTCTCCGCTTTTAATTTAGACCGAACTTTGGCGCTTTGAAGCGAACACTGTTTACCAGAACCGATTTTTCTTTCTACATTTTTTCCACTCTGGAATAGTCCAATTGCACGATATACTGTATAGCAGTTTTCTTGAATCCCATTAAAGTAAAATGCTGAAACACTTCACTTTTCTTTTTCTGGATTTTCTTCACAAAATTCAAAAATTAACTTTCCGCGATCAACTTCTGACAACGACATTTTTCCGACTAATTATAAAAACAAAGAAATCTCGCATACTTTAATTTCACAATAACATATCCCGTTATTGTTCTATAAATGATTTTTTTTATATGGATCGCGAAAATCTAATGTAAATGCACTTGTATATGTGTTCGGATTTCATTCCCCATACGTTAATTACCGGAATAAGCATTGATCGGGCAAGCATTAAACGTGTGAGTAGTGGTATAGAGGCACTAGATGCCCATAGTGCACGAAGCCCACCGTATAACTTTCGTAATGTACTGTCAACATGATCATTCCACGATAGCGTTCTATTGAATATAACTCCTAAGTTTCGAGCGGAATTCACAAAGCACACATCAGTACCATTGAGTGTTACAGAGGGGAAATAGCTAGTGTCGAGCAGTGTTCTGTAAATCACTATGCACTTTGTTTTATCAGGATTTAGTAGGAGTTTATTATCCACCGACCACTGATATAACGCTTTAGTTATTGCTGTATAAACTACAAGAATTCTATGAGAACATAAATTTTTATCGAAATTCATATAGAAGCTCTATAGGAAAACATCCAAATTTCCAGCACTTTGGAGTTTAAACGATGTTTCTTGGGAGGCAGCGGAAATTTTGTACATGGCGTTTTCATAAAAATCGTAAAGAAAACTTCAAAATTAGATTAAATAGGGAACTCTTTCTTTGTGTGTCCATACAAACATTGTGATTTTTTACATATACTGAGAAAACGTTCAGTTCGATAAGATTTTATTGTACTAAAAAGTTTTTTAGAATATAAAATCCAATAAAATTGGTTATAATAATTTTTATTCTCTGACGAACCACTTTAGAAATTGATGTGAAAAACCACTTTAACAATCAAACTTCTTTAGAGGGGTGACCATATGACATTATGTATATACATGCATTAATCTAGGGTCTCGAAAGAATGGTCAAATACCAATTCTACCTTTTTTTCCTTGATTTTATTATAATTTAAATAACATTAATTGCTACAAGCATTTATTTTTACAACATTTATGGAACTTAGATGTTGTACGTTGAGAATTTCTGGTTTTAGTTTTAATAAGATTGACCTCCGAAAATTTTATTTCCGAACTCGCGGTCCAACAACAAATTTTTCCAAATGGAAAAATATTTTTTCATTTACGGCATTTTTAACATTAAAAATAGAGTTCCAGTATTCTTTAAATAATATTGTCTTTGCATAAAACGCCTTTCTTCACTAAGCGATCTATAAGGTTTGGGAAAAGTGTGATTTAAGGTTATTAAGCCTGAGGTCAGTAATTTGGATCGGCTCCTGCAACTAATTTTGGTACTGCATCCTCAAAATTTATGCGATATAATTTTCTTTAGATTAGATAATTTGGAAACATGACATTCTTTTTTATTCCTTGTATCTCTTGTTTTTGAAGTAGTTCTTTATTATGACTTTGAAATAAAAGTCACAAGAAATTGCACGACTAAAAAAAATCAGTCATTTTATAATCGTTTCATTTTATGTTTTAATGTAAAAGTTTTTAATTGCCGGTAATTTTTCAGTCAAATAATAAAAATCAAAAAAATGACTTTTATTTGTCAAGTCAAGAAATAAAAGTAAAAAAATGACTTTTATTTTTTCAGTCAAATATTTAAAATTATTTATTAACGAATTTTTCATTTTGGTGTATTGAAAGTAGAGATACTAAACAGTGTAATTCAAGTGTTTGTTCGTGTTTATTTGGTATATATTTTCAAAGACGAAACAATACGACTTTAATTTCCAGACATAACGCTTTTTTGGCTATGCCTCTACCATATTCCACTAAATTTTACATGACTTTTATTATTTGACAGAAAAATAAAAGTCATTTTTTGACTTTTATTACTTGACTTGAAATATAAAAGTCATTTTTTGATTTTTATTATTTGACTGAAAAATATATGTTAAAATTTACCGGTTATTAAAAGCTTTGTAAAATTGTATTTTTACTTATATCAAAAAGGTCAAATTTTTGCGTGGCTATGCCACGAGTTGAAAGAACTTTCAAAAATGTACACACCCTTAAAATATTTTTTGTTGTAGTGTCCATTTTGCATGTGACTTTTTTGTTTGAAAATTAGAAAATATCTTTTATTTTGGAGACCTGTTTTTTATGAATTTATTATTCTTCAAATTTAGAGCCTAATCAACTTTCAATGAAAAATGTACAATGGATTTGGATTTGAGCGCGATTTTAAGGCAAAGGAAGAAAGGAAAGAACCGATTAAAATTAAACTTTTAAATTAAATTCTAAGTTCTTCGAGAGATCATTTACATTAGCAAAAACTACGTCGCTACACCCAGCCAACACAACAGCAACAACATTACACAAGCCAAGCCAACGAAACGGATGACAATGACACAAATGACATTTCACAATTGAAATTAATTGAATATTTTTCTTTTCAATATAAGATTTGTTCTGATCTGAATGAACTTGATATTGTTCAACGTAGTATAAAAAACATCTTTCTAACCTGATTCGTAAATAGATTTTATTACTAATACGTATTATGCTGGATGACTATGCATACTCCTCCTAGGTGAATAAAAACTTTTGAATAAACTCGGTTTGCTAACAAATACAAGAGTTTGAAAAATTAAATGAGGCAATACTAAAAACGGAGTAATTTTACAAAAGGATTAGTACCGGAGTTCGCTATTAGATTTCGGAGTACAAATACTCCGAATGGAGTACGAATGAACTCACTGTCAGGGGGACAGACTTGCGGTTTCAAATTGAGATATTGATATTGCAATTATGTCATATTACAATAATAGAATATCAGAGACACACTAGTGGCTTACGATACTGAGAATTAATTAGTGAAATGACATTTGATTTGTCATTTAATTGGTCATTTGACTTGACAAATATAATGAAATTACTTGTCTGTAAGGAAAATAAAAATGAAATAGACACTTCAAATTAACAGGTGTCAAATATTAAATGTCAGAAATAATAGTTACAGTCAATATTGCAGTATAAAATTCGGTTCTAAGGTTCATGTATTAAATGATTATGGTTTATAACTACGATCAGATTACAATAAACTCTCTATACCGCGAAATTTCGCGCAATTTCAATATTGAAATCCAATCTTCTACATATACTGAGTGTATACCGAGTGTATACAGAGCTGTTTCTCACTATATAGAAACACACTTGCGGTTTAGTGCAAACTGCAATATTGAAACCGAAAGTCTGTCTCCGGTATTAGATTAATTGTTAAATTACAAATAGAATAGAAAAGAGGCAAAAGGAGCATAAAAGAGCAGGAGTCATGAAAACAATTTTTTGAAATTTCTGAAAAATTAATGTCACGAAACATATTTTTTCACACACAAAAAACACAATTATTTAAATTATTTATCGGATTTACAGTTGTCAAATGCTTGCTCTACGTTGCACCTTCGAAAAAGTTAGAGCAGAAGATCTTGCTCTAGGTCACTCCAGTTCACTTTAGAGTAGACTCATGAAACACAGTTTAGTTTACATTTGAGTACTTTAAAGCAGTGTTCAGAATTTATGAAACACGGGTTAATATTGTTTTCTGCTCTTTTCTGCCTTACCTAGAACAACTCATTAAACAGACCTAATGTCTTGACATTTCTTATAAATATATATAAATAAGTTTCTTGACATTTATCTTGTATTAATTTAAATAGTTGCGTTTTATGACCTTCCTGCTGCCTTGTGCTCTTTTCGGATCTTATCTGCTTTACTCTTAATTGGAGAACTGTCCCGCTTTGCTCTGCTCTGAAGTTTTTTCGATCTCATTAAACATACTTAACATGGAGAATAAATACAATAAAAAGAATAAGATTAAAAGAAAAAAAAGAGGCGCAAATTTCTCTATAAACACACATAGTGTCCCGGAAGGGTACCACCATACTGCACCCGTAGAATGGATTCGTAATGTATAGTTTACCCTGAGACGTACTCTGCTGCGGGATCTTGAACCTAGTGTTTTGGGAATTCAGAGGGCATAAAATTAAGAAGTTTTTCCGGGGGGGGGGGGGGGTCAAAGTGTGATCTAATACATTTTAGAAAATCTAGTACAGAATCGAATTCCTTAGGCCCTGAGAAGAAGTTTGAGTACTCACACTCCTATACTCGGAGGGTTAAATGGCTATCCCCATACTCACATTTTCCTCATTTTTATTCGAACTGAGGTAGGAGATTTTTCGCACATTAGATCGACTTTAACCAAGGGATATGTCCGATCGGAAAACGGGTTTGACTGTTCACCTCAGCTCACTACCAGCCACAATTTCTAGAAGAAAAGTTTTCTCTGCATATTTTTATGGTAGGGGTAGAAACGCCAGGCGGGGGGTAGTGGTTCCAACACGGCATGTTGCATATCAAATTAAAGATCTCGCCGAGTACAATCGAATGGTATACTTTTTTCCCGATTCAGAAAACTTTCTCGGGACATTTTTGCCGCCGGAAAACCATTTTCATGCACTTGGGTCACATACACCTCAGCTACTCCTTTTTACATATATTTTTGGAGTTTTTTTTTGCGGCCATTAGAGCTCTGTTGTAAACATTTTTCTCATAGGATGTCATTTTCTTACGACGACGCTCCAATTCCGCGCAATCGCGAGAAGCAGAAAAGTTCACCTTTTCACCCAAGAAAGTCTCTCAAACTACATTCGATTGCCAAAGTTTTCCCCCAAGAAAGTCTCTCAAACTACATTCGATTGCCAAAGTTTTCCCCCTCTTAATTGAAATAAACATTGTTAATAAAATATATTCAGAGTATCCAAATGCATCGTTTAAGAAGACGTCTCTCATTTCTGTTGACACCGGGCCTAAAGTTGTATGAAAGTAAAGGGGATGCCTACTTTCATTTGTCTTTTATTTATTTATATACCATAAAAATTCAAATCAAATTTTAACGTTACCAGTTCAAACCACCATTCCAACCAGAAGTGCACGATCCAGGAGTTGCGTCAATTTGGTCAAAGCAAGTTCAGCTACCCATGAATCATGCGGGCGATGTTAGGAATGTTTAGAAAAAAGTGTAAATAAAATTTGAAAACGGAACCGGTTCGTATATAACTGTCCCAATTAAGTTCCGCGCCAATTACGTTTTCACTGTTGTATCATTCGTTTTTCGTAAATATGTAATTATTGCTCCGATTTGGAATTAAGTATAGTTTATTATTGGATCTGCCGCTAGTATAGGTCAGTGCGGGTGGGGAAACATGACCATCAGTTTCAAAGATGTTTACAATTTTCACCAGTTACATAAGTTGCAATGCACGGAGTGACATCATTGATCACCACGAACCATCCATCAGTGAATAGATGAATAGATGATGATTGTTAGTTACCAATATGAAACCAACAGCACCAGCTTCACCCGATAAAGGCTCGAATTCGTTCAATGGAGATTATGAAATTATGGAGTGCGACTTCATTCATAAAAGTTGGCATCGAATACAATAAGATAAAATATGTTTTTTACTTGGGGTTTTTTTTTATGTATTTCAAGGTTTTTAAATACAAATGTAAAAAAATGTAGTTGAGGAAAGTTAAAAAAAACACATTGCATTCTAGTCGTAAGCACAAAATTGGCCTAATTGAAATCAAGGAAAATTGAAGACGACTAGAAAGGTTTTGCATGTATACATTTTGATACAATTCTGAATACATTTTGAGAACAAAACACAATTTTAGTATTAAGTCAAGCTCAGGAGATACCCTAATACAAGGCACAGTGTTGTAGGAAAGATGGAGATATGGAAAGGTTTTTAAACCGTGAGAAGAGTGACGGAGGTGCTAATGAACGTCACCCTTAAACTTTCGCAGATTGAAGCCCGGTGGAAAAACAGAAGATGGTTGACTGTTCCACATTCGCACTGCTCGCGATAAAAAAGCATTACGGACCTTTTCTGTACGGCCAAAACTAATTTGAGGGATAAAAGGAAACTTTTAGTGTGCCTATATCGTTAAAATCTTTGGAATTACGCTTTAAGAAACCTAGAATGCGGAATGCTTTAGAAATAAGAAGTTCAACATATGAAGCAAAAGACAATTTTGGATCCAGTATCACTCCTAGGTCTTTGACTTCTGAAGCTCTAGGAATGAGAATATCTTTGATCGTGTAACTAAAGGAAAATAAGCCGAATTTTCTGGTGAAACTCATAATTTTGCATTTAGAAACATTCACTTTTAATTTATTCATGGAGCACTCTGTAAATAGTCGATTAAGATAAGATTTAGGTGAGAAGCAAGCAAGGAATTAATTTTTGCATAAAGTTTAAGATCATTAGTAAATATTAAATAATTCGCGAAGTAAAAATTCCTAACTATGAAGAGCGAAAAAAGTAATGGTCCTAAATGACTGCTTTGAGGAACACCAGAAGTAACAGATATGGCTCTAGAAATAAGATTGGCAATTTTCACATTTTGCTTACGGTTGCATAGATAAGATTCAAACCATTTCAAGATAGATGAATGAAAGCCAATACATTGCAGTTTACAAACTAGAAGCAGGATATTAACCCTATCGAATGCCTTAGTAAAATCAGTATAGACTTCATCTACCTGCGCACCTTCTTTAATAAAATTAACGGCAAAATTGGAAAATATTGTTAAATGTGTGGAACAAAAAAACCATGCTACTATCAAGCTATTAACTCCTGCACAATAAGACTAATTTTAGTATTCTCTAAATAGAATCTAATTCTTTCGGAACATTATACATATAGACTCTCCACGATAACTCGTTGTATAATATTTTAAGCCGGACTTAAAAATTGGTGTAACAAAAGAAATTTTCCAAATTTTGACGCATATTATCAATATAATACCTAGACACACAGCACGATCTAATGAATGATTAGTACTAACTATTAATTAAAATGCCGTGTGTCATATATTATACGTCATTATGGCTCGAAAATCATATCATAATGAAGTACACTAATGAAGCGTTTTTTTCCTTCATTATAGCTATAATGAGGAAAAATGTGTTAGATTTGGCATATAATGCAAATCTGGAGCTCCGCTGTGCATCTGCCGATTTGAAAAATAAGAAGAGGAAATTCTAATCACAAACAATATTGTCAATATATTTTTTAATATAAAGTTTTTCTCATTTGTAAATTGTTAAATTTAGAAATAAAATAAATAAAAACAATGTTTTTCATTAGGAGCGATGTGTGTTTAAGGTATAAGTGCAAAAAGCATTGGTGTTGCGTTTTATGCTGGATTCAACCGACCACACATATTGTCTGTAGAAGAATCTATGGAAGAATTGATATCCTTTCCTCAGACGCTTAAAGTTTTCTAAGTTATTGGGATCATTAGTAATTTGCAGAGCGCAGATGCGCTTTGAGTTTAACAATTTTCAATTTAGAGAGACCCTTATTGAGCCACTTTAGGATCTTATTTATACGCTTTGAGGAGGCTTATACGCTTACGTTTGAGGTTAAGGAAAACCCCTAAATTAAAAGGCGATATTAGTTATTGGCAGGTCGAAAATCTGAAACATTAATAGACCATAGTAATACTAATCTTAGTAAGACCAAACTAATGCTCCATAGTCTGCTGGTAGACGGTAGTCATGAAGAAATATAGTCTCGATGAGTTGCTGCTCGATCGAATTCCAATTGATCTCTACTGTAAGGGTCTAGTGCCTGCCTGACGTGAGAAGCAATGGGTTGGTGGAAATAGAGCAAGTGTGGACATTCCAATATTCTTCTGACATTATCCTGCATTGATGGCACTGTAGTAACAGGTTCCCAAATTTCTGATTCCTGCACTAACCTTTAGGAAGGGGAATGACGAGTTTGAAACTGGAGACATCTCTACCTTTATGGATCGGTCGAATATAAGTAGATGTACAGGAGTGAGAGCATATACTCCAGTAAGTGTCACTAGAAAAGTCATATATGTAGACTGCCTGACAAATGTAGTGCTTATTAGGTAGAATTGGTGGCGATTCACTAAGCAATACTGTTGGTATCTACATGTGTGGAGAGTCAGATTCAGACATCTGTATATATACTAACAGCCAAACCGCCAAAATCAAAACTGGTGCAGCTTTGCATCCTAGTATAGATTTCTATCCTACATAAGGTGACCCTGTGCTGGATGCCTGCACATAGAAATATCGAGGGCAATGAGATAGCAGATGAACTACAAAAAAAGGGTTCTGAAATCGATTGCTCATATGCATTACCGTATGTGAGAAATTCGTTCTGAGTTCTAAAAGCCGACATCACCAATGGCAGCAACGTTGAGGTGAGTTTCGGATCAGAGAACGAGCAGAGACGATACCAGATAACTAGTGGGGTGTTATTGCGTATTGGACTGTAGTTAACCATGCTAGGAGGCTGGATCTAGAGCACACGATTTCTGTCATAGCTTTATACCTGAGAAAATCTAATGAATTCATTATGTACTTTATGAGTATCCCGCTCTAGCGTATAAAAGAGGTGGGCTACTTGTTAGCTACTATGAGCTGGGATAGCTGCAAGATAAAGAGCTTAGATGCATCCTGAATTTTCTTAGCGAGCCAGGGTATCTCTAGGGCACAATAGTCAGTGGTATAAGTGATAAGCCAAGCTATCCTTCGGGAAACTCATTTAACTTAACATAACCTAGCAGAGCATCAATAAAGTGGAAGCAATGCGAATTTTTGTGGGTCAGTTACTAGCCATTATTAGTAACCTAACTTGAAATATTCATAAAGTTTCAGTTTACTTAATAACTATCGTCTCGCACAAATTCAATGTGACAATTAAGTCTTCAATAACATCAAGGAAGTCATTTATAAGCAAACTGCGTAAAACAGATCCTTGGGGGATACCATTAGTAAGAGGAAAAGTACCAAACCAACAATACGTACGGCAGTCTTGTTATACTGGAAATTAGAAGATAACTTAATAAATGATTTCAAGTGTGAAATTCTTTAGAAAAATTAAGTAGCACAACGAAATAGTTCAACTTCATCTATGACGAGCAAACATTATTTGTGATTCTTAAAAAAGATGATTTGCAATTTTGTGATTTACGGAAAGCAGATTTTTATGAATTCAATAATATAACAATTTTGTATTAGCTGCTGGATGTTCATCAAATACATTGTATCGATGTTAATAGTATTTTGTAAGTAAGCCTAGTAATATTTACTAACCTAAGCAAATAAAAATATGACCTAGATCGCAGGACTTTCGGCATGAATCCAGGTTTGATCATTTGTAGTCTTTAACACTGATGAAGTGGAAAATATATATGACAGAAGCTCAACCAAAACTCACTTAGAAAACTGTGAACCCTTCATAAAATGGCTGGTTTTCATTATTAAGCCTAGTACTAAGGTCTGCGCTAAGCGAAAAATTTAGCGCTCTAAGAGCTATTGGTAAAAATTTATCCTGAATTTTAGCGAGAGCAGTACTAAAGTCAACGCGCTAAATGTGGGTTTTGTGGTTTTGATTAGTGATGTCACCACCAGTAAATCTAAAAAAAAAAAATTAGCTTGAATTTATCCGTCCGGCACGTTATTTTTAGCATGCTAAAAATATTTATTGTTAGTGGGCTAAACAAAATTTTAGCAGGTCTCCAATATCGGACCGTTCTTTACCAGCTAAAATATAACAGTAGAGACTCAGACACAAGATATATTAAAAACAAGAAGAAGAAGAATTTTCCAATTTTTTTACGGAAATACAACGTGCGGTCATATTATTTCTAAAAACGGGTGGGTAACATTATTTGGAGATATTAAAAATATAAAAATAATATGTATAATGTATACAGTACAAAAAAAGAATGATATTGAAAATACGGCCACGAGAAGAAATCCAATTCATCCGTACTGACAGCAAGGACGTACAAAACTATGTTAACTACAAAAATCCGGTCAATAGATTTTCAAATCACAGAACTCTGACAATAAATATTTTTAGCGCGCTAAAGAACGGCCTGGGCGGATAAATTTTATGCAGACTTACTGCTGGTGCCATCTCTAATCAAAACCCAAAAGCCAATTCAAGCGCGTTGTCCTTAGTACCGCTCCCGCTAAAATTCAGCATAAATTTTCGCCAATATCTTTTAGATTGCTAAATTTCATACAAAATTTAGCTTAGCGCGGCACTTAGTAGTAGGCTTTAGAGTTCTGAGATTTGATAAATTTACTGACTGGATTTTTGCAGATAACGTAGTTTTGTTCGTCCTTGCTGTAATTACGAATGAATTGGTGAATCGGTTTTTACAAATAATATGATCGCGAGTTGTATTTCAAATAAAAATAAAAATTGCAAAATGATTCTTCTTCTTCCTTTTACTATATCTTTTCTCTGAGTTACTAGAGGCTTCCGTAAGATTCGTTTGATACACAGAGGAGGTGGTGAGAAGAGAACTGGAATTGGCATTGCGTTATTATGCAAAACAATTAAATGATTTGGTTCATATTATTTTTTTATCAAACTGCACGAAGACGATTAGTCAGGTGGACATCTTTGTAGGGTCAATGTACTAGTACCCGGACACTTAACGTTTCATCTTACTTTTTTGCTCAATCATTGCTATTTAGAATATGCAATATATTTTATTGTTTTATTATTATTTATTTGCAAGTAAATATTTTTAGGTCATTTAATAATATTTTGTTATAGTTTTAGGGTTTGAAAAAAAAAAGTTCGCTTTTAGCTAGTATTCGGACCCATTTTTTGTTAAAAATAAACGCAAATGAACTTTTTCATAAAACTATATACATCTTTATTAATTGACAGAATTATGAACACATTTTAAGGCACTTTTCTCTTTAAAAAAAAACTAAAGAATTTTTTTCACGCAAATACTTCAAACTTGGTAATAATGAAAAAAAAACCTAAGTAATTTTAAAAATATTATAAAGTAGATAACGAAAAAAAAAACAATAGTCTCAAAAAAGTTATCGCATATTAGTTTCGTTGTTAATATTTTCAGCACACTAAGTCTTTGATTGCTCTTCGTAAGATATTGAAAACATTGGAATGCACTTCGGGTAGTACAACCAACCACCTAGTGAAAGATTCCTAACCAATATTTTTAAATCGTCATCTTCAACAACGCTTTGTAATTCAATTAAAATATTCCTTCTTCTTTTTCTTAATTGACTTTTTTGTTTAGATTTTGCTCCTTTTTCATTAGTCTTCTCTATACGGCATCGAATTGATCCCGGCGACACACAAAAAGGACTAGGTTCTGGATAAATGTTTTCAATTTTTTTTTAATTAGAATCAATAGCTAATCAGTACTCTTATACTAGTTGCAACTTTCTACCGTCATTCAAATCATGTGTAGCTCCCGTCAGATTGTTGAATGTAAGATCTAGTTCTGTAGACGATTCTGTCGATGTTATTCCTTGTAATTTTCACTCAGCTCTAACGTCAAGTGTGACTTGTGCCATCTATGAAAAGGATGTCTGCGGCCTGGTATTTTCTTACTCCTCGAAACATCGATTAGTTCCGCCATTCGAAAAAGATATCCCTCCTCATCCATGCTTTTTCCGTTTCCAAAAACAGTTTCGCTGGGATGCTATTTACAATATGCCTTTAGTGACTCAAATATGAAAAGGCTACCAATTGGGAAATATTTTTCTGCCTGCAGAAAATAAAATTCTTTTTCTTCTCTGGTCTAAATTTGATAAACGTTTTTGAATCCACGGCATGAAAGTAATTACTGATTTTCGGTCAAAGAAAAAAATTCGTTTCATACCCATTTAGTATTCGGGCAGGATCATTTAATATAAGTCGTCCTATCCGATACTTTTTAAATATTGGTCCAGTTCTCGAGCCATTTCAAAAACAGTAATCACTGATCTGCCTTTGGTAATACTTTATGCTTGTCTTGCAGCCAATGATTTGTTTCGTTTAAAGTAGGGATTAAGCCATGTTCTTCCTCGTCGACCATCTTGCTGATATGTTGCACAGTGTTGACCAAGTTATCTTGTTTATGTGAAATTTCACACTTACCAACAACACTCCATAATTATTTTTCATTAGTATAGCTTAAGTTATCTCTACATCTTTACTAACGGATTGTTTTACACATTTATTCAGTTTATATGCATAAGTACACTCTAATTCATTATTTTGAAAATTATTATGATTATTTACTACCCAAGTACCTTTTGTTTTTAACCCTTTAAGCCCTGACCCTCACGATCGTGCGGGTCAGCTATTAATACATATTTCCTCCAATAACGTGTCATGGTTGTAAAAAGTAAACTACGTCCAGTGGGCCTGAAAAACTTTGTTTTAACAACATCATTCGGTTCAGTTTTGAACTTTGAAGCATACCAGGGTTAATCGGCTTCATTAATGCATACTGACCTGGGTGTTGGACCCTCGATAGTTTTGAGATTAGTTCAGACTCTTCCACCCCACAGCTTTGTTTACTTTGATCGGTATTTCACCACTATTCCTTTATTGGAAAAGTTGAGTGTACTAAAAATTGAAGGAACCAGTAAAATCTTGGCAATTCGAACCAAGGGGATAAATCTTACAGACAACTGTAAATTGAAGCGTGGTGAAGGTTCTGAGCATTCTTCTGATTCGAAAATTGTTGTTGTCGAATGGAAGGACAGCAATAAGGTTTTAATGGCATCAACGTGCTCTGTGTTCGTCCGACAGAAACTGTAAAACGCTGGTCTAAATTTGAAAAGCGCTACATAGAAGTCGCATGTCCATCTGCGGTTCGCAAATATAACGAATGATCAATTGATAGAGTGTTACCGTACATGGTTCAAATCGCGAAAGTGGACATGGAAATGTGTTTTTCATTTTCTTGATTTGGCAGTAGTGAATTCACATGGATGCAATACAGTCGAGATGTTAAAGCCAACAAAATTTCATATAAGGACCGAATGGACCTGCTGAAATTGAGGCTAGAGCTTTCCGAGGCTATGATTGCTACTCGGCGCCACAGAAGAAGAGTATTGAGCTATAGTGAAAGTAGTAAAACCCTCGAAATTTTATAATCCTCTTGCGATAAGTCCCAGCATTGTAATAAGATACGACGGCTATGAACACTTTCCAGTTGTGGATAATATTAAAAAATGTCGTATGTGCAGAATGGAGACCTGTACAAATCGTTCTAAGGTGCGCTGTGAGAAATGTGACGTATATTTATTAGTTTTTAAAAATTAGACCTGTTTCAAATCACACAAATATATTTAATAATTAATTATAAGCTGTATATTTGAAAAATAAAATAAAATTCACTCCAATGATATAAAAAAGGTATTTTATCTTTCTTTTAATTCATCCTGTTTTTAGTACACATAAGTCGGATTTTGTATTCAATAAAACCGGACCCACACGATCGTGCGGGTGAGCTCAAAAGTCTCACAGACCTCAACAATTTTTCTTACTAATTTTTCTATTCTTTTACGTCCCCAATTATTACAAAAATTCTATTTTAATAACTTTTGTGACCAAACATTTCTCCGGTCTTAAAGGGTTAATTAATCGATTACGTATTAAGAATTTTTGTCCGGACACTGAAACTGCCATTTTAGTAGTCGGACAGCAGAAATTAAAATTTCTTAAAATGCGTCCGAATATTAAAAGTTTAATAAAAAAAATGTTTAATTTTTTTGTTCTATAAAAAACATATTTTATAATTGTATTAGAGAGTAAGCAGAAAACAATCTCTTTTGAAGCATACTTTTACTGTCCGGAAACTAAACAAAATTGTTTTTTTCTGTTTTAGTTACCCGACATCCAAAAATTTAATGAATTCAATAAAAAATATTTCATATTTTTGATTTAATACTAATAAAATACAATATTCAATTAATACAAAGGCAGTTAAACTAAATAAAGTAATACTTAATAATTTTATCTCAGTTTCTCTGATGTCCAATGCACTAATTGCACTTTACATAAAACACGTGATTAACTACTGACGTGAAGTACATACACAGACTGATAAGAATTTTCTCAAAAACGACACGTGTGTTACCCAAATTTTGGATGTGCATCTAAAAAGATCAAATAAGCAAAATTCTAACGCAGTTCTAAGGCTAATGCGTGTACTTTTCTTATTTTTACTAAATAAAATGAAAAGTTTCCGAATACTGGAGCTGTCTGGATAGATACTAGTGCAGTTACCGTACCTAAATTTAAAAGAGCATATACACCGAACTCTTTTTTTACACAATAGATACGTTCAACCGAAAACTGTCCAAAAAAAAACGTGTAAAAAAAGACATGCTGCACATATTAAAATTGAGAATGTGTTACAAAACTTTAAAAGACCGTGTAAGACGAAAAGAAGGGCTATATATTGTCCTAAGAACCGTGCAAAAAAAGTATATGTAATGTTAAAAACCAACAACTAAACAAATTATAATTAAAAACAAAAACGAAATAGAATTCATACAAATTATTATTAAAAAAATATATAAAATAAGACATAATAAAGAGAAACTTTAGTCCATATGTAATTATAAAAAATCCAAATTAGAATAGATATAAAAATTTTACATATTTAGACTATTCATCGCTACTTGATTATAAGCGCGAACGTTTATTACCAACTGGACAAAAATCGCTTTCTTCACTAGAGAGAGTTGTCGAACACATCTGACGAGTTTGAATCCAATGAAGAGTCTGGTTCATTATTAACGTTCTCTGATGTTGGCTTTTTTTTTAATTAGGAAATCTGTTATCAGCTTTTGTGTTTTTGGTTTGTCAAGTTGCTTATACAGTTCTTGATACCCAGCCGTACAGATCTGCAGGTTACGTTGAAATATTAATGCACGTTCCATGTCGGAATCATAAGTGAGAAAATGATGTTCCATACTTGCAGCAAATTTCAAGCCGTCATGGTCCTCATTAATAGCATCAACCGTTATAGCTTCAATTAGGTTCACCTCATCCAAAGATTTGTCAATCATCAATTCATCGATGTCAGCAGATTCAAGGTTTTCAAAGCCTTCACCACCAATTGCGTTTGATAGATTTATAATTTCAGAACACACATTTGATGCTTCTGTTACAGAATTGCCACTTTTGACGCATTTTTGCCAAATTTTTCTCGAACAAGCATTTAGAGTAGATGTCCGCAATTGTTTTATGGGAAAAGAAGCATGTATGTAATACAATTCATAATTGTATAATTTTTCCATGCTTCTACGACCGTCAAATCTCTTTGTTCGACTGAATCCAAAATATATTTAAATGCTTGTTTTTTAATAAATTTTAAATGTTGCTATTATACCCTGATCCAATGATTTATCACAGGATGGCTGGGTGCATTATCAATGAGCAAAAGTACTTTGAATTCAAGCCCCTTTTGTTCCATATATTTTTTTACTGCAGAAACGAAGCACTCGTGGAACCATTTTTTAAATAAAGCTGACGTCATCCATGCCTTATTATTCGCCATCCAATGAACTGGAAGTTGTTTAATGTTTTTTCCTTTCAAGGTTCGCGGCTTGAGTGATCGGTTGATTAACAGAGGCTTTAAAATCTTATCACCAGATGCGTTGCTGCACAATAAGAACGTCACGCGATTCTTAGCCGCTTTGAAACCACCAACAGGTTTTTCTGATTTTGATATGTAGGTTCTGGTAGGAATTGTTTTCCAAAATAATCCCATTTCGTTGGCATTAAATACTTGATCTGGCATATAACCCTTGAACTCTTGAATTATTTTTAGTAGCTTCCCGGGAAAGTTTTTTGCAGCATTTTTGTCGCCTGACGCTACTTCACCTTTTGTTTTGACATTGTGAAATGCATGTCTTTTTAGGAATCCTGTCAGCCATCCCTTACTTGCATTAAATATCAGTTTCCTGGTTGTTTGGAGACTTGTTTATGGCTCCGATTCCTGAAGTCGTTCGTATATTTTAAGTCCCTTCTCTTTTATAAGTTTTCCATCTATAGGTATTTTTTTCTTCAGTAGATCCTCTATCCAAAACACTAAAAGTTTTTCCATTTTCTCTAAGATAGTATATCGTCTGTATGATGATGTTTTGGAACTCACATTCGATCCAGAAATTACTGATCGTCGAATGGAATCTTCATTTTTTTTTATTGTTCTGACTGTCGCTTCATTCAAACCAAAATTTTTGCTAACAGATGTTGAGTCTTCACCTCTCTCAAGAGAGTCTAAGATTTTAATAATAGTTTCTAAAGAACCGCTTGTCTCTTCCGGTTAATTTTTGATTTTTCAGACATCTTATTAGGCTATAACAAAATTTAAATAAAAATCACTTAAACAATTTTGTAAACTAGATTTTTGCAATAATAGTAACTTTTCGTTGAAATTATATTGGCACTAAAACTTTTAAAAATAAATACTTTTTTCTTCGACCCACCACAATGTTGACACTTTTTAATACAATTGTTTAATGAATTCTTAACGCAATTTTAAATTTCCCCAATTATATTTTATTTTTGTAACTGCCTAACGAATTTTGTTCTCACCTGTTCTAACATGTCCAAAAAAATTTTTGTATACGCACTGCGTATACATACAAAAATTTTTTTCGGACGTGTTAAAACAAATAATTCATGTAAAAAAAATATTTTTTTCTTTTTTTGGGACCGTGTTATTTCAAAATCGTGTAAAAAAAGACCGTGCGAAAAAAGAGTTGGGTGTAGTTAGTTAAACATACGTTACTGTATGCACAGGGAACCACCATAGTTATTAATTGATAATGGGCCCTGTTCTGTAATTTTTCATAAAATAATATTTTATGTTATTTTATGGCGAAAAAATCCCTTCTTCATAAAATGAAAATAATATATTTTAAAAATTCGTATTCTGTCGTGGTTCCATAAAATTATTTTATGAATTCTTTTATGAACACGTAACATAAAATATTTAGTACATTCCGATATGTTTTCTATTACTTTTTGAACAGCTGGTCAATTGACATTTGCGTGATAATCTATCAAATCGCCCACTAAATAATCATTTATGAAAGCAGCTGCTTTCTCAATAGCTCTTGAGATACTTTGGGTGTAAAAGTGCTAAAATATGACAAATCCTGACTGGAGTTTGATACGAACCATGTCCGTAGAAAGGAAAAACATCAGAAAGACATCTATTCCATTCAATTTTAAATTCCTAACTCAAAGTGAACGGAATAGATAGATATCTTTCCGGTATGATGCTATAGTTACTCTATAAGTATTTGAATTTGTTTTCTTAAAACGAAACATTTTGGGTATAAATTAGAATTATTCATAAGTGTGCAAAGTTAGTTTACAAACCACAATATATGAGGTTTATTAATTATCCAGCCGAAAGAACTTTTGAAGCATAAGTTGCCCAACAGTCACATGGATCCTAGGAATCGCGAAGATATCGTATCCTATGATCTCTTCTGCATAAAATTAAAACCTAGGCAAATATAATTAACTTTTTATATTTTACCATACCGCACCAGTGCAAATTTCTACAATTTCTGTCTACTTTTTATGTATGGCGGTGGTCATTTTAGTTTTTAATTAAAACAATTTTCGCACAACAAATGTTAATTGACGCATGCCATTTTCATAAAATGTGTCAAAATATCTTTAAAATGTGCTGCTTAGGATCTTTTATGTTATGCTCCATAACAGGAAATATTTAATGTTACGATGCATAAAATAAAATAAAATTCCTCGTACAGAATAGGATTTTAGGGAAATATTTTATTTTAAGGCATAACATAACATAAAATGATAAAATTTTACCGACAGAATAGGGCCGAATGTTTAAAAATCTCATGATCCAAATCTAACCAATAATTTATATGTTCCTAAAGATAAAAACGGAAACAAATAAAATTTCAATTCGAAAATATTAGTGTTTATTTTTTCTACCTATAGATAAATTTTTTTCCAATTATTTTAAATTGATAATAATAAGAAATAATGCTTTTAAAATTTCATCAACATTGATATAGAGCTATCTATCTAATATAATAATTTGTTTACTGTTTTTTCACGCATTAAGAACCGAGTCCCACAACATGTATATACAATGATCGGCTCATTGTACTACATATATAATCGCATAATTATTATTAATCATTACACGAAAAATATTTTCAGTAATAATCATCAACAAAAATAATAACAATATTTTACCTGTTGCATTCTATTGAAATTGCGAAGTTGATTCAAATCCATGATTTCAGTTGATTTCCTCGTTCTATATCAAAACTAACTAAAATAAAATGTAAACAAGAGCGCACCTGGTGTGACTCACTTTCGATTTCAATTTTACTTACTTACTTACAAACAAGCAAGAAAACACAAACAAAATTCATTCAACTTTGGCACACAAATAAATAATAAATTATGAAACTTCTAAAACCAACCAAATTAATTTTCTTTGTGTTGCAAAAACAAAAAAAAAACAAGCACAGAAAACAAAATTTACAACTGCACACGATTACAAATAAATATACTTGTCACAATTGCACTTTTTTTTTGTTGTGTGTACGCGATTTGCGAAATAATTTATTGTTGTTGTGTTATCTAACTTTTCTCATGCGCGATGAAAAAACTAGCAAAAATTAATGAGCAATATAATTAGGGGAAAAGTAAGCCACAATAATTTTTTTTTTCGTTTAAATATTAATTAATTTTGCAAACTTTTTAATTATATTAATTATTATTTTTCGATTTTATTTTTCATTCAATTTGTATCCTCAGAAAAAAAAACCGTTTTTTATAGTTTCACTTAAGTCCAACGACACACGACTTTTTTCTGTGCACACTCCAATAAGGCTGTGCTTCAACTAACTAACAACAGTTAAGTGCCGGCTATGATATACAAAAGAAAATGAAAATTTTGAAATTAAATTGCACCAAAAAGAAAGAAAATTTTCTCGAAGAGAAGAAGTAAAAGAGTTTATTAGGTTTTCTTTAAGAGAGAAACATAAAACATAACAATAAATTTCGACCATTTGAGGCGGATTGCGTCGCGCATGCGTAATCTATTATGTAGATATTATGGTATAGGTAGATTTGAAGAAAAAACACCTGAAACTGAAGGTGAGATTAGGTTGATGCACTTCATTGATGTGCATCTAAGCAAGTCATTTGTGGTATTTTTATTGGTTTTGAGAGAAAAATTGCAGCGATTATGCTATTTATTTGATTCTATAATAATAATAATAATAATGACTTGATTTATATACGCGCATGTGTAGATAGATAGTTATGCTAACCTGGGGTTCTGCTAAATGATTTTGCTTAAAAGTATGTCAGCGTACCTTGAGGATGAAACTATGTCTATGATTGGAACAGGTAAGTATAAGTGAACATATTTTTGGCGCACCTTTTTACATATCCAATAAAATAAATTGTTGGCTCCAGTATGAATACCATTTATGGAAGATGAGCTAAAAACAAAAAAGTAGGTAATTGATGGATTTGCTAAAAATTTACACACCTCGTAAAGGTATTTTTGTCTATGCGGATGTGATGACTTTGTTACACATCTCATTTCAGATGAAGATATGACATCTCAGATAGACTTATGCTCACTGTATAATATGTAAATTAGTAAAACAAGTGTTACATATGACAATCTGCTATATATGTGTAACTGTTTTTATTTATAAAGTAACCCAAATACATCTTTCGTAAGTTCTGGAAAATTGTCAAGACATATATTTTAACCACGTGTGTACAATAACGGTTTTCTATCATATTCTGAACTTGTTCACGTATCTATATATTATACAAATCAAGATAAAATTTCTTAAAATTCTTACCTCGTCGTTGACTGTTTGGGTGATTGTTATCAAAATGAATGACTGGGAGAGCATTACCCTCATGAAAATATTCTTGTGGCTGGCTAAATTTTGCACAAAAATGTTGTGCAAGTTTGTTTTTTGTTTTGTGCAGAGCACTTTAATTTGTCGTCGCCAAGACAAGGATCTAATTAAATTCTGTTGTACAAGCGCGCGACTCAGAGTTATAAGTAAGCCACAAATTATTTTTGCTTTGGAAAGAGATATTATCTCACTTGTTAGTATATGAATATATACATAATTTCAAATATGTTACCAACGATAGAATGTATTGAAAACTATTGATATTCATGTGCTGAATAGTTGTTCAATATATACTATCAGTTTATTTACATACAATATTGGTAATTATCAGGCGCCATCACAAGAGGTTTTATAAAAATGAATAAAAATAAAAATAAGATAAATAATAAAGTTGTGTATAAATGATAAACTAATTACAATGATATAATAGAAGGAAAAAAAATAAATGGGAATAGGTAGATAGATTTTGTGATATCAGTAATTAACTGAATAAGAATTTAATAAATTCTGTCTTTGCCGCAGGTAACTTGATATCACTATTATCTACTCAGACTCACTAATGAAAAATTATAATATCTTGTCTCTGGATGAAAACTACAATCGCACTTCTTCTTAAAGACTATTTCATATTACACCGTAGTAAAACACTAGTCTAAAAATTATTTAAAATTATTTTTAATTTTGTGCTATTTCTTTTTTTTAACATCTTTGGAAATAAACTCACAGTTTAAATTAAAAAAAAAAAACTATTTATTTATTTGTTTCATAGAAAATAGCCTCACTTTTCTTTAAACATGTTCCATTAAGTTTGTGCAAAGTTTTGACTATGCCCCTTTCATGTCCAATACACAAACACCAACCGAGACTATTCGAGATTTAATCCGTCGCATTTCATTGGTATAAGATTTAAGTAAAAATTGTATGACTGTATTTCTGGAATTGTTAAGTTTTATTCGAGGATTTAATAGTAAATTAGGTTAATTAAAATATTATTACTATTATTACTATGTTGTTGAGCGTCGGATTTTTTACTGATTGTTTGGTATTTAAATTCTCTAAAAATTTTTCCCAATAATCATTTCTCTCCTTGCTTGTTATGGCATAAGTTTTTCTTATTTTCCATCATACTTTAAATTTCGTCATCAGTTCTATTGACAGAGCTATGCTCTGCGTGGAAATATGTGTCGATTTTTTACACTCCATATTATCTTATATTTCAGTAAGTAAAAAATTTGACCATTAAAACAAAAAAACATTGAAATTAAAACTCGCTGCGTCGCATCTCTGTCATTTGATATATTCCGAAAGCCACATAATCACGAGTTGGTGCTTACATCAGCGGGCTTATTCTCGGAAAGGAATAATATTTACACAGGAAATAGGATAATCCTCGTTGGTGTTTGCAGGTCTAAGTGTTATAGCTAATAAAAATGCTCGTAAATTTTCTCTATAAATATCTGTAATTTTTGTTAATATAAAATAAGTAAAAAACGAGTTTTCAAACAAAACTGAGGCCAAGCCGCATGAAAAAGTAGAAAATAAATTTTTCTTCACACACAGAGGTGGATTCAGATTTTTTGATTGGAACACTTCTCTTGAATATTCTTTCTATTCATGAATCAAATCACTTATTACCTCTGATTGATCATACTGAAATATATCGGTGATTGTCAGCGAATAAAATCTGAGTCCACCTCTGTGTGTGAAAAAAAGTTTATTTTCTACTTTTTCATGCGGCTTGGCCTCAGTTTTGTTTGAAAACTCGGTTTTTACTTATTTTATTTTCTGCCTTTTTCACGTTAACTAAATTGTTATTACGTGCTGCATGGAGATATTTTAAAACAATTTTTAAGTCATGTTTGGTGCCGATCAAAAGTTGTTCGAGTATCAAATCGTTGAAGTACTGCAACGGTTTTCTGAAATTCAAATTATGTTTTAAACAGGGTTTTTTAGCTGTATTCCAACTTGATCCCATATAACACGAATTTTCCCGATTTTCCATGTTTTCCACAGACTTTTCCTATTACTATGATTTTTTTTTTAAAATTTACATAAATTTTCCTTGATTTTTCATGCAAGTTTTCATGATTGTTGAAGAGAAAGTATTGATACCAGTAGGACGGGAAAAAAAAAAGATTCCGCATAGCTTATAAAACTTTTTTGTCGGAAAATTTTCTGGAATGGTCGGAAAATTCCGGAAATTTTCGGAAAATTTTCCAGAAAATTCTGCATTTTTCCTGAAACAGATTTATCACTAATCATATCGATGAAAATTTGTCAGATGATTTCCCCGCTTTTCTGGGTTTTCCACGGAGTTTTCCACAAAAGCAACTTTATGCAACTCATTTCGCTCTACCACTTTGTCTTAGGTTGCAAAACGCTCTAACGCTTCCTTGGTCTGAAAAACTCCGGAAAAGCGTTTTAATTAATTTTCCTCGATTTTTTCTGCAAGTTTTCACCATTGTCGGAGAGAAAGTAATTATGCCAGTTGATAGGGAACTTGATCCTGCATAATTTAGAAAACTTTTTTACCGGAAAATCGGAAAACTCTGCATTTTTCCTAAAACGGATATATCACTAATCAAATTTGCACCAAATTTTCAAATGAATTTTCCCGATTTTCCGGGATTTCCATGGAAATTTCCAGTTCAAATTTTGATAGATTCAATTGTCACGCGACATGAACCTGTGTGAAAAATTTCAGCGCTCTGTGATGACGAAAAGTGGGTCTACGAGAGTGTCGAAAATAGTACAAAACAAATATCTAGACAAATTCGTGTACGAGTTAAAGGGAATGGCCTTAAAAAGAACATTATTCTGCTTTGCAAATGAACCAAGTATAATTTTTCAGCTATTTCGGTACCCTTGCGATTCGACTTCGTAACGGAGACTAACGGGAATCCCCTCTGTTATATATCACTGAACACGGCGGGGATATTTTAAGGAAAATTATTAGTGTGGGATTCACGTAATTTTTAGTTTTTTTTTCATATTATGATGAGACTTAAGAGACTTACGAATTGAATGAAAGGTGATTTATGTTTTCGGGGTGCTTTTTTTCTCCTACAGTACTTTAATCTATTTTAATCTATTAAGTCACCAACTGAACTACATTACAACTAATTAAGCAGACAAAGAAAAGGAAGAGAAATTGTATTTTGACTTTAGAATCCGCTAGACTACTCTCAAACGGACAGCAAACCTTTTGTTAATCCACGATTTGCTGATTTTTATTCTCAATCTTCATTTTTAACTCTTTCGACGTCTATTTCAAACTGATCTTTCCTATATACATAAGCTCGCTTTTATCTTCGTTATCATTGTTGATTTTGATTTTTCGAGCCAATGAACTTATTATTTTCGCAGTAATTTAAATAATCCGATATGGGTTTGAGTTTATAACGGCTGAATTGGGAATTAAGGTACAATAATAAAAATCATTTTGTGAGTGCTATTCAGGTAAGTACTACATTTAGGTATATAATTTTACTCAAAATTCGTAAATTCTAATTTGATCTCTTATTTCCTTTGGGTCTTTCAGAACATTTTGATCCGTTGAATTTGTGCTGTTCATCATCCTGGATGATCTCTGAACAAACATAATCCCTTATTCTCAGAGTTTTAAATCGACTCTCATTTTTCCGGAATCTGGAAAATAACGCTGAGGGTAAATTTACTTTATTAAATGTATACAATGCACGAGATACTCGACAAAACAGATATACAAATGTTTGACATTATGTGACCTTTTCTGCTCTTCATATTTATAATTTATTTTTAATTTCAGCTCTAGTTATAGCACATCATGACGGTCCACCATCTTATTACAATCTTTAAGAGAGGTTCACTGAATAAAAATTCCCACCAAAAATAAATTGAACACGGTGGTCCCATTCCTAGGTTACCAAACCTTACAGTTTTTAATTTTTATTTGTCGCGAATTCAATACACGTCAATAAATTTTTGATGCAGTAGAACATGTTCGATAATGTTTTCATCATCAAGGAAAAACTAAGTCCTATTTCACCGAGCTCAGGGAAATATTCAAGGAAATGGTAATAACTTAGACTTGAGATCTTTAAATTTTTTATTTATTTATATATGGTATTATGAATAATAAAAAAGACTTATGTCACATCTAGCATGGTACATGCGCAGAGCTAATTGAAATTTAACATTCTGAGGTTTCCAAATCTTATTCATGTTGGATGTCTTTTTATACCTTCGATGAAATCTATGTGTACTAAGTTTGTCATTCCGTTTGTAACACCTCGAAATAATGATGGTAGAGCAAAATGAGTTGGACACCCACGCATAATATTAAAAGTTATTTTGATTTTTGCATGTCCGTCCGTCCGTCCGTCCGTCTGTCTGTGCGCACGATAACTCGAGAACGCGTATACTTAGAGAGCTGAAATTTTGTACACGTACTTTAAAAAAAAAGTAAAATTAAGTTTGAAAATTAGACAAATCGGGCAACTCCTTCGTGGGGTTGCCATACAAAAATTTCGTTTTCCGTTATATATTTGAACATTGCCTGAGAACGCGTCAATGTAGAGAGCTGAAATTTAGTACATGATGTTCTCATTGTACTAGAAAAATATGTCAAAAATGGACTAAATCGGGCAACCCTTTCTTGGTGTTGCCATATAAACATTTTGGTTTTTTTATGTATACTGTGAAAACGATCAGTCCAAGAGATTTTTATTGTACTAAAAAAATCTTCAGAATATGAAATCCTATAAAATTGGTTATAATCATTTTTTCTGTCCGACGAACCGTTCTAGAAATATATGCGAAAAACCAATGCAAAAATCAAAATTGCTCAAATGTGTATCCATACGAAATTTCATACGGACATTCATCTAGGGTATCATAAGAATTGGTCTTAGACCAATATTAGCTTTTTTACTTGTTTTTTTAAAGCATAGTCCGTTTACATAGAGTGTACATATGTATATTACAATGTGTTAATGGAAAATGTAATCAAAATTACCAAATCTCTCCTAACACATAACGATACCACTTTTTCTTCCCCACCTTCTTTTAAATTAAATAAAAACATCTAGGACTGATCGTCTTCACAGAACTTATACGTAAAAATCCTAAATATTTAAATGGCGCAACAATAAGAAAGGGTTGCCCGATTTTGTCCATTTTTGAAATTATACTTATTATTTTTATGAAAACGCCGTGTACAAAATTTCAGCTCTCTACGTGTCGTCAGGTGTTGTCTAAATATATATAGTGAAAAACCAAAGTTTTGTATGGCAAGGCAACTACGAAGCAGTCGCCTGATTTGTTCCATTTCGGAACTTAAATTTCCTTTTCTCTTAAAAAGATCGTGTGCAAAATTTCAGCTCTCTAAGTAAACGAGTTCTGGAGTTATCGTGAGGACGAACAGACAGACGGACATGCAAAATTTAAAATAACTGTTAATATTATGCTTAGGTGTCCAATCCATCCACTTTGCACAACCAATTTCTAAATACTACCTTCAAAAATTCCTGTAAATCCCTAAAAATTCCCAAGAAAAACAATTTTTTTTTTTCAAAAATGTCAAAAAATGCAACTGTAAAATAATTTCCCTAAAGTGCAAATAATGTAACAAATGCAACAAAATGTGCAAAACAAATGTGTTACAATCGTTGTTCTCTGGTAGAAGTTAGGAAACAGAAGAGATTTAGAGATTTAAAACTTTGACGAATAAAGACAAAATAAAATAAGTAAAAAACGAGTTTTCAAACAAAACTGAGGCCAAGCCGCATGAAAAAATAAAAAAAAAACTTTTCTTCACAAACAGAGGTGGACTCAGATTTTTTGATTGGGACATTTCTCTTGAATATTCTTTCTCTTCATGAATCAAATCACTTATTACCTCTGTGATTGTCAGCGAATAAAATCTGAGTCCACCTCTGTGTGTGAAGAAAAGTGTATTTTCTACTTTTTCATGCGGCTTGGCCTCAGTTTTGTTTGAAAACTCGTTTTTTACTTTTTTTATTTTCTGCCTTTTTCACGTTAACTAAATTGTTTTTACGTGCTGCATGGAGATATTTTAAAACAATTTTATGACGGCTGAAAAGACACTGATTTACTGAATTTTCCCGATTTTCCATGTTTTCCACAGACTTTTCCTATTACTATGAATTTTTTTAAAAATTTACATGAGTTTTCCTCGATTTTTCATGCAAGTTTTCATGATTGTTGAAAAGAAAGTATTGATACCAGTAGGACGGAAAAAAAATGATTCCGCATAGCTTATGAATTTTTTTGTCGGAAAATTTTCCGGAAAAGTCGGAAAATTCCGGAAATTTTCCAGAAAAATTGGAAAATTGTGCATTTTCCCCAGATTTATCACTAATCATATCGATGAAAATTTGTCCGATGATTTTCCAGCTTTTCCGAGTTTTCCACGGAGTTTTCCACAAAATCAACTTTGTGCAAATCATTTCACTCTACAACTTTGTCTTAGGTTGCAAAGCGCTCAAACGCTTCCTTGGTCTGAAAACTCCGGAAAAGCGTTTTACATGTATTTTCCTCGATTTTTTATGCAAGTTTTCACCATTGTCAGAGAAAAAGTAATGATGCCAGTTGATAGGGAACTTGATCCTGTATAATTTAGAAAACTTTTTTACCGGAAAATTTTCCGGAAAAGTCGGAAAATTCCGGAAATTTTTTTCGGAAAAATCGGAAAACTGCATTTTTCCTGAAATGTATTTATCACTAATCAAATTTGTTCCAAATTTTCAAATGATTTTTCCCGATTTTCCGGGTTTTCCATGGAAATTTCCGATTCAAATGTTGATAGAATCAATTGTCACGCGACATGAACCTGTGTGCCAAATTTCAGCTCGTGTGATGACGAAAAGTGGGTCTACGAGAGTGTCGAAAATAGTAAAAAAGAAATATGTAAATAAATAGACAGACAAATTCGTGCAATCCTAGGATATTTCAACAGAACGTGCTTCTGCTTACACCCCTTGCTCTAAAGAGATTAAGTGAGTGTTATCAGTGCTGGGAGATCGTGTAAATTCCATATTCTGGTAATTTCTGCCATTAAGGCATTGAAAAGTAGTAAATTAATATGTAGTAGAACTGATTACTTTGCTCCTAGTTGCGAATGTACTTTTATAGAAATTTCTCCAATATCAGTAAAAATTAATTAGTCTTCAAAAGTTACGTCACAAATAAGTAAAATACAGATAACCATCCACCGTACTTAAAACTGACACCAATTATTGCGGCTAACCGACAACGTCTAACCGACAAACATGTGCTTAAAGCTTTTCTCTCACAAGCCATCTACCAAACTCTCATTTTTCGAGAGAGATGTAAAGATAAAATTGAATACAAAAGCGGAGGGCTGTGAAAGAGTTCAAAAACAATCAAGTTTAAACAGCGATCGTACGGTACAATGTTGCAGGGAGAATCATGTAACCATTGAGGCGCTGTATCGTAAGCGTTGCCGGAATAATCTCAAAGAGACATGTTTCTCGCATAGAATCTCTCGCAAAAGCTTCAAAGCTCTTTTTCGAAACAATGTGCTTTCTATTTCAGTTGTTGACTGAACGTCACTGATCCCCATAAGGTCTGGACATCTGGGTTTATCTGTGGTTACGTGAACTGAACTATTCCTTTTGGTGTGTTTCTTATACTTTTGGAGGTACCTAGGAAAAAAATGGTTGGAATTCGCATAATATAATAATGTGGGAAGTCTCCATTTTACCAAAGAAAAAGTACTTAAGTACAAGTACAAATACCGAAATCCTGAGTACTTCAGTATAAGTACAAGTACCACATGTATGAAAAGCTCTTGTTACGAAGTACTACGACTATAAAAAGTACTTCTTAAAGTACTTTTTTAGAATCTTTGTACGTTGGCAGTAATATAATGAAGTTTACTAGAGTTTAGTTAATAAATAAATACCTTTTGAAAACTATAATATAGTAATCAGTGCCAAAACTAAACAAAGCCCATTTTTATCCTTTCGTAAATTCTAAGAAAGCAAACAAAATCTGCTGCAAAGCTTATCTCTTATTGAGTTTTGCTACTCTATCGAGCAATGTTCAGCCATTGACAAACTAATACCATTCAATAGCTGGGCAAGTAAAAAAAGAAAACAAGTAACGCCTCACTCGAATATAAAATTGACGATGCCTCGAATTGATGACATAACCAAAGGATAAGCCAGTATTGCCTCGATCCAATATATAATTAAAGAAGCCTTGACATGATGTGGAGAAGCATTCAATATTTTCATAGAAATTTACTGGAAATTGTTTCTTTAGAATTTTTTATTCGAGGCCGACAACGGCACACATGAAAGTATTGTATCTGAAAATAACTACACCAAAGTGAATAAAAATGCTTCCTGTAAGAAGAAATGAATGCTACGTTCATAAAAATTGTTAGAGGCCTAAGCACCTTTTGTCACCTCCAAATAATGCATAAAAATTGTAAGAACAAAATTTCCAGTAAATTTCTAAGAAAAAATTAAGGTCTTTCCTATATCAGGTCGACGCATCGTCGATTTTACAATGGAGCGAGGCGTTGTTGGCTTACCCTTGGTCACGTCATCAATTCGAGGCATCGGCGATTTTCTATTTGAGCGAGGCGTTACTGGTGTTTGTCTACTTGCCCAGTCTTGTTTATATGTTGTTAATTTGTCTAGGGAGTTTATCTAATAGACTCAGACAAAGTTAATTAAAAATGTTGGTACTTAAGTACATAACTAAGTTTTAGGTACAAGTAAATAAAAGCAAGTACCTACTTATGTTCAAGTACTAAGTAGGGAATTTCAAAAGTATTAATGTCCTTTTTTACTTACATATAGCCCAGCTCTGGATGTACGAAAAATTTATTATTATGGGATTTTGAAGTTATTCAAAAAAACTTTGCACATAAATTAATCTTACTACATGAAAGAAGAATGAATGAATGAAAAAATTGCAAGATGCAAGATATTAATAATAATTGCTTCGTATTTTCTGTGGCGGTGGGGGGGGGGGGGGTGCCCACCCGTGCCCCTACCTTGCTACGCGTATGACTGCATAAAAACGAAATTCAGTGAACTATTTGTGGGCCATTTCGTACGACAGAGGAAGTATCTCCCTTAACTTTTTTAGCTTTTATTTAGTTTTCTTGATAATTTTTTCACGCAGACCGTTCTTACTTTTTCCTATTATAAGAAAGAAATATATAGTTATCCACTTTCGAACCATATCAACATTTTCTATTCGACAAATCCACTTGAAGCTTCATATGCATACACAAATGTAAAAAATAAAGTTGCTTTGAGTGCCACCTATTATCAAAGTTACTGACTTATGAAACAGCTTTTGTGTACTAAATACTTACAATAATTCGAAAAATTGTATTTTGCTTACATTTTGATTTGTATTCCGCGACTATCATTGATTTGCTTTAGAGTAAGAAAACTCAAACAAAATATTTCCCAAATGTGTAAATTTACCAGCATCAAAATCCTAGAAGGGTCTAAAGTCTACGCTGAAAATCGTTTCCCCTCCTCTTATCCACCACTTCTAAAATCAGGAAATATGCTATGACAGATCGTTGTTTTTCTTTTAATCCTCCCACAATCTCAATCAAAAAAACAAGGATGCTGGTGCTCAGAAATTTTTGTCTAAAAATGACTTCTGACATCTTTGTAAGAGAAATAAAGATTCAGCTTAACCAACACTTCACCAAATCATTGGTTTATATAACAATTGAAAAAAAAAACTGAATTCACATTTATTTTATTACGCTTTTGATAAATAAATTCAGTTGTTTTGTTTGGTCCAACCTTTCTAACAAACTCGCGTATATCTACATAAAAGTAACAAGAGTTAAAAACCAAAGTACATAATTAAAAATCTAGCAGAAATTAAGTCATTAGGAAGGAAAAGATTAAATCTACAGAAGCTACAATTACCAAGTCCAGATTGAGCTAGTTTTTCCTGCTTTTTATTTTGGTTTTTTGTCGATGAACAATTAAACAAACAACAAAATGTAATCACAGCTCTCAAGTAAAAACTGAAGAAACGGAGCTGGCGTGTGCAGCTTTTTATGAGTATGTACTTCATAAAGGTATTCAAAATGCTTGCTTTTAGTGAAGGTCACCTGCATTCTCACCTTATGCTTAATAATGCGTTTAAGATATTGATATGCAGCGGATTACAATTTTTCGTTATTGTAGGCAATATTTAGTAGACATAAACCTGCATAAACTTATATGTACAGAGGCAATCAGATAGATCAGATACAGCAAAATTCTATCTGCTTCACCTTTTAATTCAGACCTGCGCAATGTAATTTATATTCTTTATGAATTCTTTAAGGAGGACAACAAACTCATTATTCCAATGACTGCATACGGATGCAACTCTAACTTTAGGAAAAAATAAAATAAAACAAAATCAATCAAAAACCAATTAACGACAGACACGATTCGCTAGGAGGACTCATTTGTATCTTTTGTAAATGAAATTTTATAAATCTTTGTTCACTGTGCGCAATCATCGGGAATACATGCGCTTTTAAAATTTTATTAAAAAAAAAAAAAACAAAAAATGGGTTGCTACTGTGTCGTGTCGACAGTAGGTACTACCTGCTATGTATACACTAATTGGTAGTCCTACAGCATAACAGTCTGCACACAACAACCGTTTTGTACATAAATGAGCAAGCAACAGGTGTAAAAAGCGATGGTGCAAGAATCCTGAGAATTTTGATTGTTTAACTAGAGAAGAATCCATAGGTTTCCGTAGCATAGGCCGTTGTTAATGATGCTATAAATCTCTGCCATATGCCGATGTCATAATACTCTTTAAACAGCAGCGCACTTGATGGGCTGCAAATATGTAACGAGATGAGAAATTAATTATGAAAATGTGAAGGCCGAACTTCTTGTGTTGAACGGAGATTCGGAAATTGCTGAGTCAGGCTTTATTGTGCGTGAAACACAGATAAAGAGGATTAAGTACATACATACAAAGATTCTGAATGTTCTGCAAGGTTGATAGTTCAACTCGGCATAAAAGAGCCACTGAATTTTTATTAAAATTTTATATTTTTGTGGTAATTAAGTTAAGTGGAAACTGCAAACAAGAAGGCCTTTTTTGTCACGATCACGATTAATCTACATTTCAACTAACATACTGGAATCTAAACGATTTCCTATTCTAATTCAATTGAATGTTACCTTTCAATCTGAAAAAATATTGAAAAAAAAAAAAATTCGTCCAGTCATTCTTCAAAGATTGACGCCATTATTTGCATTTGAAATTTTGCGGTCTTATTTTTTGTACGTCCTTAGTCACGTGTGACTAAATTGAGATTTTATTAATTAGCTAATTGTTCAATTCTTTTATTTAAGCTTTTAGATTTATTTGTGTAGTTTTGTGTAGTTTAAAGTGGTCATTAAATGCCACAATTAAATTTTTCAGATTTATTATCACGGAAATGAAAGAATTGCATAAAATACTATTAAATTTATGTCGACGTATTTTTGGTAAAAGAAGAGTGCATAAAATTTGTTTTTATGCAATTTGGTTCACTGATTCACTGAGAGATTGAGATCAAACCCGAATAGCGTCGTACTCGGTTTTTATGAAATTTTATATAAAGGTTCAATTTAGCATGGTTTTACTGAATGTTTTTGAAATTTACGATATTTGTCTACTAAGTGCAGATCGAGTCTACTCCACTTAAAAAAAAATGAATTCAAGATTGATTTTGTTACCTACTGTTGGTTTGTACAACTTACCAAAATATATAGAGCCTCAAAATGGTTTTAGTCCCTTACAAATCGGTTTTGAAAATGCGTTTTTGGTTCTATTCCGTATGCTGGTTTGGTATGGTTTGTATTCCGTAATGGGAATTCATATCAGTTGCGATTATCCGAAAATCAAAGTGAGTCTATTCCTTCTTATAATTGTTGTGGCGTGAAAAGTCAGTGTTAATTCACACATTTTTCTTATTGTCCTCTGAGTTAGGGAAAAGAATATTGCTTGAGCATGAGCAGAAGTTAGGCCTAAATTAGAATTACAACTGATATGTCGATTGTGACTTGATTTTCGACGCTGAGGCGAAATTTGTAATTAAAGCCTCAACTGTTTGAGCAAACCATAAGTGCCGACTACTGTGATTGAACTGAAGTTGGCCGCAGCCGATACCAACTTTGCACTTTGAGCAATGTTTAGTTTCAGTCGCAGTCGATGTCGAAGTTGCATTTGTATCTTGCCACATGCATTTACCATTTGGGCAAAATCGCAGTCGACTGATCAGTCGTAATTCTAATTCAGGCCTTAGTTGGTAATCTGCGTTGAGGGGGAGAAACATTGCTTGAGGAGGTAGTTAGTCATCAGGCACTAGTCAAAAAGGAAGGTGTGAAATAGCTTCGTCAGTATATCATCGATCGCTTATATAATTGGAAGTTTGAAGGAGTAAGACTGTAAAACTGGTAGCCGACGAATGTGGAAGGCAGAACCGTAGCCCCTAGAATATACAAGCCATGAACAAAGTCTCGAAAAGATAGTAACAGGTCGGTTATCGGGCGAACATCACAATCTTCTTGCCTTGTTTTAGTGCAGGAGTTTTTCATATAAAAGTAGCTGGTATTTTGTTCGAACGTTATAATTTCCATAAATTTTGTTCAACAGGTTGTAGGACCTATTATTATATTATTATTAGTTCTTCCTCCTTAATGAGTGTACAAAACCAGTGAGAGTGAGCTGTTACTGCATGACTGTAGCCGGCCCGTTAATGCCTTTTAATGTGACGGTGTCATCGCCGACTTCATTGCTTGTATTTTATTCCGGGGTTGGCTGGAATGTGCTTGCAGTCGCTTACAAAAAAGCCCCGCATGGTATTAAATCCATCGAATTGGTTTTCTCTGTTGTCGGTCATTCATTTTTGCCTATATTGAGAAGAAAGTTAGGGCACAGGAGACTATTGTAATGGTTGAAGACTATCTCGACATTTACAACGAACACGGAACGACAGTTCAGTTAGCCGGCGATTGTTGCCCAGTGTTAGATTTCACAATGGAGACCTCTGAAGTAATAAAGTTACCTGGTAACTGGCATTTTAAATTTAATGAATCAAAAACGTTCATTATTACAAAAAAAAAAAAAAACAAAAAAAAAGAGAACCATTCGATTTTTGTCAGAGGAGAATTTTTTAAATAGATCCGATGCTGGAAGCAGCGGCTCGGTTACAATGCTGATCGGAGCAAAAGTTAAGGACGAAAGATGTTGACAAACTGATGCAGAAATACTTTGGAAATGATTGGAAACAGTTCGAAAGCTTGCAATTTTACAAAAAGAGGATCCAATTTACAAACAATGTAGAAATAGTGCTAACAGTATAAAATTTACTCTTAAGAGGAGTCAGTACCAATATTTGCAAGTTTCATACATTTTTCAATGCGGATTTCTGGCATACTATTTGTAGCAGAATAATGATTTATATCTTCAATTAAAGGTAATGAAGAAGTCTAGGAAATAACGTCGACAAAAATTAATAAAAGTGTTTAGAATGGAGATATTAGCTCGGAAGCTTGTAAAAAATGGTAAAAATTGAAGTCTTCTAAATCAAATTCCTGTGGGTAGGTATGCTCATTTCTTTAACCCATTCACTGCCAGAAAAATTTAGAGTCTCTTGCCCTGGATGCCAAGATTTTATTTTAAAGAAAACACGGAATTCAGCACAATCTAAGAATATTAAGTTAGAGATATAGTATGGAGATGGGATTTACTGTAATTTGAAAATAAAAAAAAAACACTACGAGATAACTCGTAGCTGGCGTCGGTGAATAAAATTCCCGTGCTGAGTGCCGCTTACGAGATATCTCGTAGTGTTTTTTTTCTCAATCAACTTTTTCATATTCAAAGATATTTCTTTTTACTTTGCCTTCACTTATTTGTATCTCGTTATTAGCTGAACATAATCCACTTTTTCTTCTAAAATAATGCACAAATCAAAATATTTTTCATCTACGCACTTTTCCCTTCCTTCATTGTTCTTAGAAAAACATTGTAAGTATATGAAGCTTTTTCGACCTGAATGCACTCCCTCCATTTCCCGCATGGTATCTAGCATACATTTAGACATCAATACATAACGCCTGCCTTCCCAAGCCAGTACAACGTAAGGTAAGTCCAAGTACTCATTACTAAAAACTATGGACCCCGGAAAAATTATAATTAAGGAATTATAAGGAAAAAATGTCGAAAAAGGGGTTAAAATGAAGTTAATTTAAGAAAAAACTATACCATGCAATAGTACTCGCCAATACCTTTCAAAAAGTACCCACATGCCGGGGTAGGGGTAAAAGTAAAAATCACGAAATTTTGATAGGGAAAAAGACAACATTTTCGCGGGAGTTGTCGCACTTAAATTGCTGTAGAATCTAAGCCGAAGCGCCGAATGCCTTTCAACAAAGTGCCAGAGATAGAAGAGACCTGTAGGTAGCGCGTAGTGTAAATAACATTCCAGTTAGTCTCGCAGAACTGCCGCTAGATGGCGCAAAGTGCGCCTTAAAAATTCTGACAGTTTTTTTTTTTTTAATAGGTAAATAACAACCTATGTTGCTGTAATTTTATATAGGTAATCTTGTAGTAAGCGAGCATCCATAAAAAATTCAAAAATTGGATTTATCTGGAATTCGTAGAAAGTTTCCAAATGAAGTTTTTCGATTAAAATTTTGGCAGTGGAAAAGAATTTTCGCAACGCAAGAGGGAGGGGTGTGAAATAGGCTCACAAAATCAGAAAATAATCAAAAGGAATTTTTGAAATCGGATTATATTTGGGCGAATTATGGGGTGGGGCTGAATTAATACATATGTACTGACATGTAATTTGAAAACTTTGTTTGAACGAAGGTTGCTTAATGAGAAAAAGAAGTACACAGCTCGATAGTACTCGTCAATACCTTTCATATGATATGCGACATGGCATGGTGGAACTTACCCCTCGCCGGGGGTACCTACTCCCAATCCCAAAGTACCCCCGGGAAAAAAGTGTTCTTGTATGAAAGATAGCTACTAATCAGATGAGTAGAAGTGCATACTCAGTTTCCCGATCGGACGCCCCTATACCGAGTTATTATCGAAAAACGATACCCCCCCCCGGAAGGGGTGATTATAGCAGATAAGCCGGTACACCATACGACGCCCTACTCCAAATAAACCTTTGAAACATTAAAATCGGTTAATATTTGACCGATATATAGAGAAAAACGTAAAAGCAATAAATTGCACCTTGAAATTTGTAATAAACTTCTGACGAAAAGTTTATCTAAAAAATGACGCCAATGGAAAAAAGTTGTTCAACCAATTGTAGCTATTGGCCGTCCAGTGGTAAAAGTGAAAACCGTTCCTCGATCGGACTTAATTGACGGAAGTTATGAAGGTATGTAGAAACAATCTAGTACTACAATAGGGAAATTCTAAATTTAGTAGTAGAGCAAAAGTGTTAATGGGGATCGATAGAGGATGGGTGGAACTGATTTTTAAGACGTTCCGGAAAATTCCACATACTTACTTACAGGGGTGAGGGGGCCGATTTAGTATTTTTGTTCTAGTACAATTTGAAATTTGGAAAGCAGTTTTAAAATCCCGAATTTTTTCATGAATTTTAAGTGTACACATGACTATGCTGTGAGGTGAAAGAAGGAAGTTATAGCGTATCGAAATTTGAAACTAATTAAATTCCCCCTCCCCGGAAAAAAAATAAAAAAAAACGGAATCGAAATATCTTCGAGTCAGTAAGAGGAAATTTTTTTCCGATCAAATTTGTGGGAGCTAAAGGGTCCCCCAGTTTTAGACGTTTGTAGGGTGCGAAAAATAGTGATTTTCGGCCCCCCACAGATTCCCCCCTCACCGACGACCGACTTGAAATTTATATCACTTATAGCCCCCATCGGCAGCTTTCGTGTAAGACCTCAAACTCCCCGATCCGGCACCCCGTCCACCCTTCAAAGTTCGACACTTTGCCCCCTCCCCCGCCGAGCTGTTTTTTTCTCCATGGGCATTGGAGAGTGGGAGGGGGGGGGGGGGGTTAAAACCGCAACCTAATTATATATTATACGAAGCCCGATTTTTGATTTTTACCCCTCTCGAGAGTGGGGGGGGGGTGGCGTTTTTTTTTCAAAAAAGTTGGTGGGGAGCTTCGACTCTTCACCGAATTACGTTTTCTCAAGTCCGTTTCTAATAAAAATTGATAATTAATATGTTTTCAACACTATATAAATTTTTCGTTCATCCTCTCTAATAATTCCTAACTCAAATGGCCATTTGTAAAAATCTAAAATTGTAGCACTCACTACGGGATATCTCGTAGTCGGCAGTTTTGGTACACACGCTTACTACGAGATATCTCGTAGTTGGCAGTGAATGGGTTAAATTGTGACTATTTTAGAAAGAACTAGCAAATAACGTCGAGTTCTTTCATTTTTAGTGGCGCTTTTTTCATTTATTTGATTCTAATAGTACTTGTTCGTTCTCCCGATATTTCACTGACGAGAAATTGCAATATTTTGTTGAAAGATGTTGAAATATAAAGCAAAATAGTATGTTTAACAATTATGTGTAAAAAAAGTTTAGGAGAGTTAGTTCTCGTTAAAAATTTTCAATTTATTTGAACTGCAAATATTAATTTTTCGTCTTAAATTCTTAAATTGTATAATTTTGTCGCGTGTTGGGTTTCTGTCTGTTACGCTAGATGTCTCTAATGTGGTCTGTGGTCTAGGTCTAGGCTATTTTTATATGAAAACTTTCTCACTTTCAGGACACAAACCCACGTATAGTAAATTTTATTACCTACAGGTTCGCTGGTATCTAAATTGAAACTTTTTCTGAGTACTGACTCCTCTTAAGGGGTAATATCACCTTGTAATTTTTTTCACTTTTTTGCTTAAGCACTCCTTAATGTATCCAAGAATGAAAACGGTTGATTATGAGGGTAAAAAACTTGGGGGGGGGGGGTGGTTCGTTTTTACGAGCTTAGTCGTGAAGCAAAATTAGCTGTTTTCGACTACGCGGAAAAGCGTGTGTTTGGGGTCTTTATAGTTTGAAGTTTCATAGTTTGAAGCTTTCAATTTTGACTAATAGATATCTCTCCTACTCGTTTTTTAAAGCTGAGCAAACAGCTGTTTATAGAACGTCCGTTAAAACGCACAATAGTTAGTGGTTGACTTCTCTTGAAACTTTAAACGGGTTATTCTCGAAAACATGTTTTTCAGAGTGGGCGTAACAGTAGCTCCCTCAATTTTTATCTGATTGACTTGAATTTTTAACTGCAACTTTAAAACAATATTTTCTAGAAAACGTCGTAGGAGCTTTTTGATAAATTGATTTTTATAGATTTTATAAGTAATTTTCGCCCAATTTTTTCGAAAAAAACAAGAAAAAACAGTCCCAATTGCCGCCATTTTTTTTAAATCAATTTTCCGAAAAAATTCTACGACGTTCACTAGATTTTGGACTATATTTTAAGAAACTTTATGGTTTTTTGTTCCAGATTTAAAATTGTGACCTGTAGCGGTACACCTATGTCGACCGTCCGAGATATTTTTTTTCCTTGCGTGCGCTGCTATGGCGCCAGTGTGTATTGTAAAATTTAAATAAAAATTTTTTTTTTGTAGTTAAAGACTAGTACTTTCATATGTACAAAACCTCGAATTTGTGATAATTTAATTTTTTTAATCGTTAAAAACTGAAGTTAATTTTAGTTTCTGTTATTTCTTTAATATCTACGTAATAAATAATAGTGAGAATGAATTGAAACAATATTTTTTATTTCACCCCAATAAATTTATTACACTAAATATTTTGTTATATTCCAACGCCATCTATTCCAAGTTAATTATTTTCAAAACAAATCTATTCCAAAAGGTGAACATCAAAATGGTTCTATTCCAAATTAAACATTAAAATTGTGAAAAACGCTGTTGATTTTAATTTCTGAAACATATAATACATATTAGCTTTCATGATGATGGACTATAATATGAAGATGCAGAAATTTAGGTTTATTGATGTATACATTAAAAATAAGTTTTTTTTTGCATTATCTCCAAATCGCTTATAATGGAATAGCCTTGCTTTGAACTTAGTAGGCACAAATGATGTTGATCCTTTTAAAGGGTGCTAACATCTTTATTGAGCTCATTCAAACTTTTTTTCTGTGATAACCACTCGGATATTATTTATAATTATTTTATCAGTTTGACGAGTCTTTCATTAACTTAGTATTTGAGGCATCTTCAATCTCTAAATATATCTCAAGCATGGTTAATTGTTTCTCGAATGGCCCTAATAGAGCATCTCTTCTATGAAAATAAAATATTATGATTCGTCAATCATTTCTCTTTGGAAAGATTTACTTAATTTAGCTTTGCTCAGTGAGATATTTTTCCCAAAATAGTAGAGGCTTTCTGTGATTATTGCAAACCCAAGAAAGCAAGTGCACTTCTAACTTCAGATCTGTTTCAAATTTGAACTGTATTTCAAAAATATTTGAATCTCTGGTTTGCAATATATTTTGTAGTTCCTCTGTATTCTTTTTAACTTTGCTGTATGAAAGATAAATCGACGCAATCGCAGTAGTTGGACTTTATCAATTTCTGTACCTACATCTGCTATAGAAAGTGGAAAGCAAGCCTTTTGACGTCAAGCACTCGACAGAATTCTAATTTAAAAGGTACTGTTGTTCTACGGTTTTCTTACTGTTGTTTTCTTTTTTTCTTTTTCAATTGATGAAACATATACAGCCAATGGCCCAATTATTAGAGCCACTCTGCAAAAAATTTATTGTTGTATTTAAATTGAACTGAAATAATATTTTAAGGACTTATAAGTTTTATTTTAAAGAAAGTTATAATCTCATTGTATTATAGCACCGTTTTATATAAGAACAAGATAAAAAATGTATAATTATTATTAATATTTTGTCACTTGACCTTTTGCTGCTATTACAATTTCTAATCGTCTTGGCATACTTTCTATACATTTCAAACAATTACTTTTAATTTTTTTTGGTAATGATGCCATACTTCTATTAATCTCTTAATCTCTTAATCTCTTTATTTGTAATAATTTCTTTTGATATTTCTCGCTGGAGAAGCTCGCAAGGGTTCTCAATGGGTTTGAAATCAGGTGAATTTCCGGGCCACTCAAGAACTTTGATGTTCTTCTAGAAATTTGGTCATTTTTTTGCTTTATGGCATAAAGACGAACTCTTCATTTGGAAACTATTGACAGCTGTTGTCTCCAGGACATTGATGTATTGATCCTGCCTCATGGTATTTTCACAATGTACAGGCTTCAGGTTCCTTCCATGCTGATGATTGACCACATCATGATGCTCAATGGGTGCTTCATCTTTTTTGTACAATACAATAAAATTTTATTATGCCTTCCTATCCCGAACTGTTCGAATGTGGAACAGTTTACCATCTACGGTTCTTCTTCGGGCTTACAATCTGCGAAGGTCCAAGAGTGACATACATCAGCACCTCCGCCACTTCCCTGACGTCCCCTAATCCTTTCTCTATCTACTTCCTGCCATGCTGTGCTTTGCGTCATAGGGTATCCCCTGAGCTTGGCTTAATAATATAAAAAAAAAGAAAAACAATGTCGTCATTTTATTTTTCTCCAGGTCGCCTTTTGTAAATAATGAATTTTATCAAAAATATTAAATCAAAGGGTATATGATTAGAACTAAATAAATAAGACACCTTTTTCCAGTCATCTATTTTTTTGCCCAATTTAGCCGTTTTTGTATCATTGCTTTAGTTAGGAGCGGGTTCTAGGCTGGGCGGGGTATTTGAATTTAAACTCCTGGATCCGTCGGCGAATGTTAATTCCGGCATCATGTTGGTGATTAACCTTTTAGGCGCCTCACATGGTGTAGTATGTTTTTCTGGTCACATCTTTTAGCAGACTTTGGAGTTAACTCCAAATTAAAGTCCATTTTTTTCTTTATACAGCCCACTGTTGCTCTCGAAACTTTAGCAATGGACGCAATTTTCATCTGAGAATTTGCCGTGTATATTTAGTAAGGTTTTAATCTCTGACATTTTAGCAGGAGAAAAGTCCTTGGCGTTTAACATGTTCAAATCTTTCTACCAACAAAATAATCACGTAAAGAAATACAAATCACTAAAATCAAGCCTTTTACCTGTAATATGTGTAACAGCCTACTGATTCTGATAAAAACTTATCTCTGCTTCAGAAAGTCCTTATGGTTTTACGTGAGCACCTACCAAGTATGGCGTAATCTCATGGTATTCTTCAAGCTCGAATTCGTTATAGACAATCAACGTCCTCATGACGTAACAATGAGTACCAGTATGCCAATAGAGCAATGACATCAACTAACTGGTCGAAGCGAGACATATCCAATCTCTGCCGATCTATGGTAACGGCACCATTCACCACAGCCACCACGATGCTCCCATAAAGGGGCTATCCCAAGTTTAGGTGAATAATTCCAATTATCCAGGGCCCTCAACCACATGGTACTAAGTTAGCTAAAGAAGGGCTACCCATTTAGTATGGCTTTCGTAAAACATGATCATCAGACCATGAATACTCCCAGTGGTATCACCATGCAAGATATATTTTTTGTAATAGGACTGGTTGTTCCGTTCGGGCCTAGATCTTATTAGCAACGGTCAAAAAGAATTGTATCTAGCCTATACAGGCAGCACAACCCTTAGTAGGCACTGTCAAATCTGGATATGCTTCGAGATTGACCATTTGGATCTTATAGCTGACGATGCATACTAACCATATACGCACTACTAACAAACATATTTGATTTCCATTATTCATCAACTATAACATCCTTTCGTTCCCTGCCCAAGACGCTCTCTGCTGCAATAAGATTATAACACACTTTAGAAAAAAACTTTGCAAACACCTGTGGATATATAGTGGGAATGATCTAGGTATTGCCAGGTAAGCCAATTATTGTAACAAACGGTGTTACCATACATAAATTGGATTAACAAAGCTATGTTCTCACGAGAAAAAACGAACATAACCGCCATAACCAATTTTCCACAATATTTTCATGTAAATTGAAATATGATTTTTTTTTATAGTGACTCTCATAATTTGCCCATCCACTGTAGCACTTCCGGTATACCTCAGAGCTTAGATCTACGGTCATAAGTTTCAATAATATTTATTGTATGTAATGTCTGATTACCACATTGTTTTTAATGATAGCGAGAATGAAAATCTAAATTTGAACTTATGACAGTAAGTTCAATGCCGTGGAATTTTCTCATAAAATTAAACCTTTGCGCTTTAGTTATTTTTTTAGATGGGTCGTCTTAACTAAACTTGATAAAATGAAAGAAGTGAAATGTGGATGTTTTCCTCATCTTTCTTTCGAGGTTATGTTACTGGCATTTATAAAGAGATAGTCCGAAGAATTTGAAGATCCGTTTATATAATGAGGCTTCTTTCTTTTTTTCTTTTCAATTCAATGTAGATTAAGGTAGTCTGTATTGGGCTCCTTTTTATGCGGTTTACTTATTTGTTGATGTTATTGGGACAATCCTCTATAAATTTTACCATCTCATTTTACCATTTCATTGCATTCTGCCGAGACGTTGTTTACACTTTTGACTGTACAACGGGTTTTAAAGTCCCCTGAGCTTTTAAATTTTTTTAATATATCGGTTCTTATACGATGCTTGAGGAACTACGACTTTCTTCTTTGTTCATTGACAAAGCACTAATTACGGTCAGTTTCATCGTCTTTTTAACCATTAGTTTAATTGCATTGACTTTGACCTTTCAAAAAATTAATTCAAAAATCAATTGGAGGTTACTTTTCTTTTTTTAATTATTTTTTGTACTGTGTAAATTCGGTATTCAAATCTTCGTTGCAGTTTGAGTAAATAAATAAATCAATTCTAGAATAGATGACACACGAAGTAGATATCGCATGGTATATCAGAGCAAGGTATCCGGATTGTGAACTGGGTGGCGCATTCCGGAATGGACTACAACATGTTTTACAGCATTCCCAAAGGGAAAATTGCTTTCAACAGCAGTTTTGTATACATTTGATTGACTTTTTCAACATGGCAGAAGATGCGAGAAAATACTAATTACTTGACGTATTCATCATTTCAAATGTGTTGGTTCATTTCGGAATGTCCCACCAACCATATAAAGTTTGTATATTTTGCTCCGGTATTGCTTGCGACGGCTAATTCTTGTGCCATCTATGTTTCTACCCATTTCGATGATTATTGTTACTTATTTTTTTTTATTAATTTTTTTTTATACCCTCCTTCAATGCTGGAATTTTTATATAAATTTTTACCTTAATTCTCTAACTCTAAGAGAAGGCCCGCTGTAATAAGACCAAAAAGGATTTTGAAATACTTCAAAGATTTTCTATATTTTATGAATTTAGCTTTGAAGTTTTCAAGGTATTGAATGTGTCTCAGAGTACTCGATTTACATTTTATGAATCACTTTAGAACTTCTGAATTGGGTATAGCAATGATGGATAAGAAATTTGTTACACAAAAAATGGAACTTTCCAATGGACCATAATCTTCTTTTCGGCTTTTAAGAGATCTCTTAACCTCTTAAATTTAACAAGTAAGAGGTTTTAGAAGAATTAGTATTCTACAGAAATATTAAATTTAAGAGGTTAAGAGGGTTTCGAGAATCTTTCAGTCAGCACAGCTATTGAAGAGACGTTTACTTTTCAAGAAGGAAGAAAAAGAAGTATTGTTTTTGACGAGGCGATGATGGCAAATTGATCAACCCACACGTAGCAATAATTGTGTTCGTCTTCAACGAAGTTACAATTATCGATATAAATAATAATTGTATGATAAATTCACAGCACTTAATGATAATTGAATTATTATTTTAATACCGAAATTGCAGGAAAAGAGATACACAGCCGACGTTACATCCAACAGGATTTTCGTATCAACCTGTAGCAAAAAAAATTAATTGCTACCAAAACTTTAAAGTGACGATAATATTATCAAGTATTGGAGATTTTCGTAAGGCTATGTCACTTATATCACTTTAAAGGCGAAAGATTTTAAGTATTCTGAAATTCTATACAGCCTCAGAAATAGAAAAGTGATTCAAGTCGTTTCCCATATTGCTCAGAACTATCCTCTGTGCATGGCTCAAATTGTATAATTATTTTATATTTCACAAACTTGTACATATTTATATAATATATACGAATTATATTAATATGTACTTATTTTACAGCATTTTTATTCAACATTTCGGTATTTTAAAACAAAACAATTTCTTCAACTATCACGACAAAAGATTTAAGTATCTCTGTGAGGAGCTCTTATGTTAAGAGATATTTGAAAGATATTTTCGTTTGCTAAAATACCAAATCAAAATCTCCACAAAAGTTAAGAGATCAGCTGGCGTCTGATATCTCTTAACTCTTTACATAGAATACCAATGTCTGCTAATGGGCTTTGACAGCCCAGTTAAGAGGATAAGAGCTCTTATCTCTTATGTAGAATCGAGGGGTATGGCTCTACAAGATCAAAATTTCGATATTTACATTCATTTCTTTTTAATTATTATTCCTCTAAATTTATTTAAAAAAATACGTCAGCCATATTAGTTTTGTGCACTATTTATTAAGAAGGTATATCCAGAGAAAAATTGCTTAAGGGTAGGCATTTTCTTTCATGAACGAATTTTTTGAGCCATTTTCGCTAGACTTTGTTTAGCTATTACCATCGAGGGCAAGTAGTAAAAGAAAATATTAAATTTTGTTTCCCCTTAGGAGGTCAATAGAGCACCTAGACAAAAAAAAAAGTGTATGGCAGGGATAGGGGGGGGGGGGGGCAATATGTGTTACAGGGTGAGTAAGAAAAAACCTAGTTTTTCACAAACACACACACGCACGGCCACAGTTATAAGAGCTCACTGTATACAGAACTTCATGGCCTTTCCAACGACTGCTCAACCATCAAGAAAATCCAAAATTTTTAATTTAAACAACCATAACTCTTGATGTGAGAGGGGTATGGGGCTGGTTGAACAGTCGTTGGCATACAATGAGCATTTAACTGTGACTGTATGCCGTGCAGTTTTTAAAATACAGGGTGTTTTGCGAAAAACTATCCTTTTTCTTAATTACCCTGTAACTCCTAAACGGTTGATTTGCCCCCCCCCCCTGCCATACAATTTTTGGTTCGTCTAGGTGAGAACTATCACCTCATGCTCTATTGACCTCCTAGTGGGAACACCCTCTATACAATTTGATGCATATACATACGTATGCAGTGTTGGGCGTAATCAACTACATTTGCAATCAGATTAATAATCATGATTAAATCAATCATGATTACCCATCAATCATTAATCATGATTACATCGAGTAATCTTAGGAAAATGTAACCGTAATCATGATTACATTTATTTTGATTACAAATGAAACTTATCAAGAGATTTCTAAGAAAACAAACAATCTGTGATCGTAAGCAAGAGTTTTTATTGTAAAAAAACTCCAAGGCACTGTTGAATTATGTATTAATTGGAGTCAGTATAAAGAATGTAAGTTGTTCGATTGATAGAGACACGCACATATCTGAGCATCAACTTAAATTCAAGGATCTTGATTATGTGGGAAAAAAGATTAGATTTCTGGGGCGTATTAGAGAGTCGTTGAGCACGGAAAATGCAATAATGCCTTTTAGCGCTTTGATTTTGCCACACTTTTCATATTGCTCCAAATTGTTATATGCTAGTTCGAATAAATCCAAGGGCAGATTGCAACTGTTGTAGAATAAGACAAAGTGAGGTATTTTGAAATGCAGCATATACATATACACCAGTTAGAAGCATGCTCGAACCGCTGCAATAGGTAAATATTACTGACATGACAGCAAGAGTGAGGATGAAAGATTAGATTTATCGATTTATATGTTAACACTTGGTGGAATATGTTCTTAGACATCTTTGATTGAATAAAAAAAACGCTTGCTCCGATTCCACAATTATTTTATTTAAAAAAAGAGTAACAACCTACGCGTTTCGTCTGCTTAAGACATCATCAGGGTTTGGAAACCCGCAGACGCGTAAGTTGTTAATCTTTTTTTAAATAAAATAATTGTGGAATCGGAGCAAGTGTTTTTTTTTCCTCAATTAAAGATGAAATATTAGATTTACTAACTACTACCTAACAAAACGATACAGTATTGTTTTTGATATCAGAAGATTCTAACTCTACCTCCCTTTCTTAATTACTTATAATTGGTAAACGCAATCCACAGATATCAGATATTCCACTAACATCCCACTACAGATATGTGCTTACAAACATTAGTTTATATACTAACCGATTTTGGAATAGAAATACAACAATGTTTGTTTTCTTTTAACTACAATTTTAAAACTCTTGCAAATTTGTAATCAAAAAATGTAACCATGTAATCATGATTACGGTTACGATTGATCAATCATTAATCGCCAAAAATGATTACTTTTCTGATTAATATTATCATTCTGTAATCATGATTACAGATTACTGATTGTAATCGTAATCATTAATCATCAATCAGATTGCATTTTGCCCAACACTGTACGTATGTACCTACATGGTTTTTCAGGAAGAGACGAAAAGTAAACAAATATAGAAAATGTCATTCAAAACTGGTCAAACTGTGAGTCGGTGGTCCAGTCGCCACGATGGGACCGTTCAACAATTGCAATATATTTTTAATAATAATCGGGATGGATACATCTGTACATTTTTCTCGAAAATTTATTTTACTCATATCCTGGTGGAATATTGGACCTAGGTAGACAGTTACATATAAAGCTATTTCTTTACTAGCTCTCTACCAAATGAATATGATTAACATTTACTTATAATCACATAAACATGCTTCTAGTTTTCAGACAAATAACCTTAAACAATACAAATTTAAATTCCAAAACGGATTTTCTTTCACACAAAAGACTTTCAGTTGATTTGAATTAATCCAAATTTCTTTCTGTCCTTTAGGAGATTTTTAATTGATCCTCTTTTTGACATAAGATAATTATTTTGATAATAAAATCACTGTCAAAGTTATACCGTTATTGAGAAAATCACAGAAAATGATTTTAAGAAAACAAAATCAAGTATTGATTATATTTTCGACCACTAGATGGCGTTTTTCAAATTATTATTAAAATTTTCTTAATTCCCATACTTAACTGTACCGTTAATTAAAATTTCAGAAAGATAGGATAGCAGTGCTATTCAGAACTGGCGCGTAGATTTACTTTAGACTTCTGGCTGCTGTTTATTATTAAAAATATGGAAGACGGTTATAATGTTAAAAAAGGTCTGCATAATTGGGCAGTAGTAAATTAGTTGGCTGTGGTGGATATCAATAGTAAAAGTCACCAACTTGCTCTCAAAGAGGTTATATTATATTTGAAGATCGAAAGAGACTGCGTATCTGTATGGTGTATGTCTCTTTCTATTTACCATGATGCTGGTTGACAAAAGTCGATATCTATAGAAAAGTTCTTCGAATATGGCAAGGAATGCAGTAAAAACTAAAAATTTTTTTTATGTGGTTATTTAAGCCACATAAAAACAAATTTAAGTTTTTACTGCATTCCTTGCCATATTCGCAGAACTTTTCTATAGATTTCTCTTAATTTTATTTTTAAATAGTTTAGCACAAAGATTGTCTTCAAATTTGAGAAGTTGCTTAAGATTTAACTATTCATTCGAAACCATTTTACTGCACGTTCTTTTCATCGAAGGTTCCTAACATTCAATAGTTGTAAAAATATGAATTCTGAACATTTTGAATACTGTTACTTCACAAAATATTTCATCTTTTATTTTAGTTTAGTTAATTTTTTACATCAATGATTATTTGAATTTTTTTTTACTGCATGTAATAGATTTAGAACTACACTCCAGCTCAACGAGGATATTTTAATGTCTTTATTTATGTGTTTTTAGCTCTACAGTTCATATTAATAGAAAAATAAAAGAAGTATCTCTAAAAATTAAGACAAACAGAACAACTATGTAGATGAACAGACTAAAAACAAGTAATAGAAACAAACAAAAATATGTAGAGTAACCAATATAAGTGAAAAAACTCTTTTTATAAATAGAGGGCATTTCGAATCAGCAGGAACCGTATTTGTTATCAGTACGGCTTTGTTCCTGCCTGCCGTATACACCAAAGATTCCTGCGATTCGAAATGCCCTCTTTCGCAAAGAAATTTCTCTTTTTAAAGATTTTTCATTTGTAAAAAAGAGTTTTTTCACTTTATTCTCGTGTTGGATTTAGCAGCAAACTAGGTCAATTTCATTTTGACTAAATTTGCTATGAATTTATTTCATAGCAAAACTATATCTAACAAATATAAGCTCTAAAAAATAAAGTTAAAATTACGTTGAAAGATAATTAGTGAAAACCAAGGTTATGTGGGCATGAAAACAGAATAATCAACAAACCCATCTTCATCTGAAATCTTATTTGAATGGATCTAAATGGAAATAATTATTTTCTTTGTTGTTTTTACATAATTGCCTTGGTAATCGTAATTATTCTCGTCAATGCGACACAGTCATCTTTCGACAAATCAGCGTTTTTCTTTTCTTCACTTTCACGTTCCCTATTGACATATCAAAACATCAGATTTTCCTTTAATTGCAATTCTCCATGTAAATTTATCCACATATCATCCATATTCCGATTATATTTTTTGATAAGGTTTCGCTGTTTAACAGAAATACGCTTTTGTTATTCTTGTTTATTACACTTTACCAAATTGGTAGAATTGCGGTAGAAACTGATACAAGCGAGTAACACGATTATTTAACAACGTTTCATTCTATTCCCCTGAATACTTATCGAATATACATTAAACATCATTTCCAGGAAATAATGTCACAGAAAGTACACAACAAAAATTTTTTTCGTATTGGTTCAGAGAAGGTAGACTATGCTGGTCAGGTCAGAAATATCGAGTAAAGAATTTAACTAGGACTGAATGCCCAATATTTCCTTCATACCTACAGTTTTCGAAAATTTGTAAAGGTTGATATATAATATAATATAATATAATTATATTATATTAATTATTGTTGTTGGAATTGAGCCATCTCTGAAAATATATCGAGGCACTAGAACTCTGGTAAGTAATTTTTGTTTTTGTATTAAATGCTTATAAAGGTTAATAATCACACTTGCATACGTCAAAATAACAGGTCAACATTTCCTATACATAGGGGTATGGTATAAATGGTCATTTTATATTCTGCATTTTTCAAGGATAAAGTCTTTTTAATTTAAGTAATATTAATTAACGTGACAGTTGACATAACCTTAAGTATAAGAATTTTCAGAGTGATATTCCATGTAAATATCAAAGCATTCATTCTCAAAATTAATTGGTCATAAAACATTCGTCATTCACAGAATGAGTTGAAAGAGTGCACTGAGCACTGAACTTTAAACTATACGTGAGAATATTTATTTGTAAAGGCTTCCAATTACTTTATGTCCATAACTATATATACATATTCCTTGTCTTTATAAGCCAAGGTACATTTTGCGGTAAAATTCCCGAATATATAATATAACAGGTTTGTCGCTTAAGTCTTTCGTTTTATGCACAATTCATACGAAACTATTATTTAGCCAAAATGGGAATTTTTAGGTGCAGTAAATAACTGACTACAACATAAACATACTCAAAAGCTACAAGATATAATTGTGAAAAAATGTGCCTACGAAAAGTACTTAAGAATTTGAGAGCTAAGTGACTCAGTAAATAATTTTCGCATGTGATCAAGAGGAATTTCGACAAGATGTATAAAATTTAGGTAATTTTATTCTTGATGCTATTTGAAAGAGATCTTGGGGATCTTTATTTTGCGTGGAAATTTCTTTATGTTAATTTATGCAAATGAGAATAAATTCACAATTTTGATTAAATGAACCGTTGAGAATATTTTATGGTGAATCATGTAATTCAGGTGAATTTATATATTTACTGAGAATAATTCTAAATCAGTTCAACCTACAACTGAGTTATTAAAATCAAAGAAAAATCCAAAGAAGATGATTATGATGACATGTGTTTATTGTGAAGATACAGGAGCATAGACTACTGGGTACAGTGATTCACTTGCGACGATTGGGTATACGTGAATATAGCCATGAGTATAGCAAGAGTACTTTTGACGAATGTTGGAAAAGGTGAAGACGATGGTTAATTTATTTTTCTCTAACGCCTAGGTTTGATTTTTTATTTTATTCTTTTTCTAATAAAACTTCTAAAAATTTGCCTATTTAACGGATTATATCGATAACGCTATGTACTTAACGTATTTCCAGGATTTTATAGTGTACCAAAGTTTTTACATTTGCATAATTCACTGACAATGTGGAATTTCAACAGCGGTATAGCGGTAGCAGTCATAATAAAAACGTTTTAGAATTTTGAACCATGTCTCACCATTTTTTTTTTTTTATATAGAGTAAATTTTCCTCAGGAATCGGCTTTTTCATTACCTTATACCAAACGCAACGGTTGCAAGTGATGAACTTTAGTAAAGATAAATTCAGTTCGTCTATATAGAATCAGGAGCTGCAATTAAATATTTTTCTTATTGCAAAGTTGATACATTTTCGTCAGTCTAATGCTGGCCTATAAATATTATGACCTTAATGCAATTTGTACTAATTTTGTCACGCATTGACGGAAATATTGATTTCGTTTATTTATTTATTTCAATTGACTACAGATTTTCAATATCTTACAGACCTGCAGTTAATGTATTAATTAATTCAATGAGTTAACATATCTATAAATACAGAACTTTTGGTATAGCGATATCAACAATTGACGAACATTTATTAAACGTTTAGGAACAGTTGGAAATATACTCGTGATTATCATAGTTCCTTCTATGATGAGGAATATAGTTACAGTAAGCACCTAGAGAGAACTGGCCTTTCCGGAGTATATATATATATACTAATCAATGATAATGGCTCGGGCGAGTTAATTTTGTAATCCAAAATATCTTTAACAAAAGTCTCACAGTTAATCTCCTGTCATAATTTCAATTGAGATAAACCCAACAGTAAGCATGTTACAGAATATGAAAGTAAATGATTATATCGGTAGTTGCATTTGTCAACCGCAAATATAGTGAAGCTTTTCTGCATTGATTCAAGACGATCGATATGAATCTTGATAGTACGGGCACCAAACGACACATGCATATTCTAAAATAAACCTCACCAAAGCGAAGCAGAGGACATCTCTGAAGTCTTTAGAATTACGCTTAACGAATCCTTGGCATCTACGAATCTTACAAACTGTCAACTCAACATATGGAATGTAACTGTGAGATCTAGTTTTGAACGTAGGAGGGAGGATGCCGGTATAAAGGACAACTTGTTTTATACTTCAAGTATAAAATTTTATTTAAACTAAAAATTCATTTGCTTAAAACTAAATATCACAGTAAATTCACAAATATAAAAATTAAAAAAAAAAACTTCAAACAGATAAAATTAAATAAATAACCGGCCAAGTGCGAGTCTGTGTCGCGCACGAAGGGTTCCGTATCATCGTACAAAATTTAACCCTATGTACTTTTTATTTATTTTTTCAAATGAGAGTACTGTCGCAAATTTTAAATACGCCAGGGATTGCCTTTTCTATAGTAAATTTTTCAAAAAATAATTTTCTACTGTCGCAAATTTTCTACTGTCGCAACTTTTAATTGCGCCAGGGATTGCCTTTTCTATAGTAAATTTTGCAAAAAATAATTTTTTACTGTCGCAAATTTTAATTGCGCCAGGGTTTGCCTTTTCTATAGTAAATTTTTCAAAAAATAATTTTCTACTGTCGCAAATTTTAATTGCGCCAGGGATTGCCTTTTCTATAGTAAATTTTTCAAAATTTAATTTTATACTGTCGCAAATTTTAATTGCGCCAGGGATTGTCTTTTCTATAGTAAATTTTTCAAAAAATAATTTTTTCTGTCGCAAATTTTAATTACGCAAGGGATTGCCATTTCTATAGTAAATTTTTCAAAATTTAATTTTATACTGTCGCAAATTTTAAATGCGCCAGGGATTGCCTTTTCTATAGTAAATTTTGCAAAAAATAATTTTTTACTGTCGCAAATTTTAGTTGCGCCAGGGTTTGCCTTTTCTATAGTAAATTTTTCAAAAAATAATTGTTTACTGTCGCAAGTTTTAAATCCGCCAGGGATTGCCTTTTCTATAGTAAATTATTCAAAAAATAATTTTTTACTGTCGCAAATTTTAATTGCGCCAGGGATTGCCTTTTCTATAGTAAATTTTTCAAAAAATAATTTTTTACTGTCGCAAATTTTAATTACGCCAGGGATTGCCTTTTCTATAGTAAATTTTTCAAGAAATAATTTTCTACTGTCGCAAATTTTAATTGCGCCAGGGATTGCCTTTTCTATAGTAAATTTTGCAAAAAATAATTTTTTACTGTCGCAAATTTTAATTGCGCCAGGGTTTGCCTTTTCTATAGTAAATTTTTCAAAAAATAATTTTTTCTGTCGCAAATTTTAATTACGCCAGGGATTGCCATTTCTATAGTAAATTTTTCAAAATTTAATTTTATACTGTCGCAAATTTTAATTGCGCCAGGGATTGCCTTTTCTATAGTAAATTTTGCAAAAAATAATTTTTTACTGTCGGAAGTTTTAAATCCGCCAGGGATTGCCTTTTCTATAGTAAATTATTTAAAAAATTGCCTTTTCTATAGTAAATTTTTCAAAAATTAATTTTTTACTGTCGCAAATTTTAAATCCGCCAGAGATTGCCTTTTCTATAGTAAATTATTCAAAAAATAATTTTTTACTGTCGCAAATTTTAATTGCGCCAGGGATTGCCTTTTCTACAGTAAATTTTTCAAAAAATAATTTTTTACTGTCGCAAATTTTAATTACGCCAGGGATTGCGTTTTCTATAGTAAATTTTTCAAAAATTAATATTTTATTGTCGCAAATTTTAAATCCGCCAGGGATTGCCTTTTCTATAGTAAATTATTCAAAAAATAATTTTTTACTGTCGCAAATTTTAATTGCGCCAGGGATTGCCTTTTCTATAGTAAAGATAAATGCCTACTTATGATAATAATAATGAATGAGAATAAAACGAGGAAATAAACGCCGAAAATATCACAATTCCTGTATGAGGGCCCCTTCGATTTATTTTTATTATTTGTTGTTATAGCTGCAATAGAAATACGCAGTCTGTGAAAATTTCAACTGTCTACCTATTACGGTTCATGAGATACAACCTGGTGACGGACGGACAGCGAAGTCTTAGTAATAGGGTTTCCGTTGTTACCCTTTGGATACGGAACCCTAAAAACAAATTAAAATTAAAAATTCAATTCAAATTCAATGACATTTGAATTCTACTATCTCTGTCGTTCCTACAATTCTGGAAAAAGAAGAAGAAAACACGAATTTATTATCTGTCAACAGAATAAAGGTAGAAATGTTGATGCTGCTATTGCGTGAGAGCACAAGGGTAGCAAAATATTCGGTGCTAGTGCGTGACAGCACAAGGGTAGCAGAATGATGTAGAGATGATAAAAATGTTGCAGATTAGTCTCTGCTGCAGAATTATTCTTCTGCTTATGTGTGGACAGGAGTATTGGAAATGATAGGAATTTCAGATTAATCTCTGAAATATAGAATTAATCTTCTATAATGGAGCTTGGGCATATAATTCTTGTTACTCGGATTAGTCTCCGAATCAGATGAATTCTGAGCCAAGAATGATTTTCTGCTGCGGATCGTCGGCTTTATATAGCCGCCGTATCCAGCTTTCGCCTCTCGGTGTTGCCCTAGCGACGGTTGTTAAATTTGCTTGACTGAGACGTACTGTCATAACATGACATTGTAAATATACCAAGGGATGTATACTTCAGGTAAATTTGTGAATTTTTAGACCTTTTGTATGTTATTAATAATTTATTAATTATTTTTTTAGATGAATGAGTCATGTTAGACATTGCCTCCAAAGTTTGCGTCGTAGTGTATTTAGCGTGGAAGTGCATTATTCAAGTGAATTTATTAGTTTCCAGCTAAAAACTCTACCAGTGGAGATGACTAATAATCATGTCACAGATGCAGGATTCGATAAGTATCCTTCCCAAGAAACAATTTTTTTCATATAGTAGTAACCGCAAGGTTTCCATTACCCAATTATATAACTTGAGTTATATAGACTGGTACTCGAAACGTCTTTGTAACCACTATAAACCCCTTATAGAGCTTAAATGGAGGATTATATAAAGGTTACCGTGACTTGATTTAGGTAACGTTATATAACTAAAAGTTTTATAAAATGAGTAACCAAAATATTCTGGTTACCTTAATATAACTTCTTATATAACCCTTATATAACCCAAGGTGCTCTCGATTAATTTATTTTGGTCATAGCAGTGGTTGCGGTAATGTTTCGGTTATCTTTATAAACTTTGTTTATAATGGTGATGGTAACGTTTTCACAACGCTTAGAACTCTCAGACTGACTACTTTCAGTGATTGAAATGTTATTTTTCGTTACCTTTATAAAACAATAATATGCAAATATTTACGAAACCTATCTTGACATAGAGTTTCGATTTTTTTTATTTTTGTATTGTATTTTTATAATGTAAGGTTTTAATATTTTTACATTTTAGAAGTACAATTTATCGGCATATATGTGGTGAAATTCAGCTGCAATTGAAATTTTACTGTGAATATCATCATAGATACTTCCAAAAAATACAGACCGCTCCAAAAATAAGCACTATTTAATAATTTTAATTAAATATTACAACATTTAAGATTTTCACTTATGTGACATTAATTCAGAAAAATTTCATAACATACTTTAGAAATGTTATGTACCTAAAAAGATGTATTTTCTTCATATAAAAATAAAACGGAAGCCATATATCTGCAATTAAAAAAATTTGCTTAAACGTCATTTTGTTTTTTATCTGCAATGGACAGATGAAAAATGGCTTGTACTTAAATGAACAAATTACCATTTTAAAACTTCAAGTAGTTTTGTATAAACTGAATGACCCTTATAAAACTTCTACAAATATTATATAAACTAAAGGCACTACCATGCTTCGAAAATGTGGTCCTGACTAAAGGGTATAGTCATAATATGTAACCTTTGGTAATGTTATATATCTTAATTATAGTTACAAAAAACAGACGTTAGTGTTCTTATATATCCTTTGGTTATATTATGTTATATAAATAAAAACAGTTTTATAATGGCTCCATTCGTCACTAAAAGTAATTTGTTTTTATAACGATCACCGTAGTTACAAAAGGGCCACTAAAAATTTTACGATATTTTATAGTGGGTATATGTATTATCGAAAGTTCCCAATATTTATTAAAGTCACCTAAATTACTGAATGTTCTCGAGTTATATAAGGGTAACCACGAATACCGAAATAAACAATTATTACCAATAAGTTATATAACGTGGTAACGAAAACAGTTATAAAACTTACTTATATACCTTCTAGTAATGGTTACTCTAAGTTATATAGACTGGTGATGGAAACATTTTCATCACCAACTTATAAAACCTTAAGTAACTTACTTCCACGATAACCATTAGTAACCTTAAAAAACTCTAATATAACTACACCAATTGGTAATATTATAAAACTCTTATACAACCACTAAAATTCTTATATAACCGAGTAACCATTATATACCCCTTATAAAACTACCCATCACCTTCAGTCACCAAAAATTGGAAAAATTGTTACTTGGGTTATATGCTTACGTTCTTGGAAAAATGATTCTTTGTGTTTTGTTTTAATTTGTTTCAGGCTGGAACGAGGGATCAATGTTTTGTTGATGATCTGACTGGGAGATTGAATGACTGATCATATGATGGAATAGGATTGTCTATATGAGGACTGAAAATTTGTGGATATATCTGGCAGTGGGAAATTCATCGAGGGATCATAGGTATATAGGTGGCCTGAACAATAACTCAATTTAATATCATGTCTAATACCCAAGTCATTAATTTCTGATATTTATAAGATAATCAAAAATTATTGGATTGGATAAATGACGAAATGTCATAGTTTTACATTTTCCAATGTTTAAGTGAAAATTGTTCACAGAACACCAATCAGAGCGAAACTTTTAAAATCACGTTGTAGGAGTGCATAATCATCTACAGAATTGACTTTTAGAAACAATTTCAATTCGTCAGCAAATTTGAAACTTCCGACTATATCGTTAATAAAAAGCAAGAAGAGCAGAGGACCTAAGTGGCTACCTTGAGGCACGCCGGAATTAGTGTCAATTTGTCTGGAGGGTATCTTACCAATTCTGACATATTGTTTACGATCAGTGATGTAGTATTCAATCCATTTTAAAAAAGATGAGTGGATACCAAATATACTAAGTTTACATAAAAGAGAAGAAATATTAATCCTATCAAATGCTTTAGAAAAATCCGTGTAAATAACATCAACTTGAAATGAATCTTCTATAGCGTTAATAGCATACTGAAATAAGATTATTTACACATGATCGACCAGGTATAAATCCATGCTGTTCAAATAAAATAATTTCCTTGTCAGCGCAATTTTTCATTATATGTAGCAGTGTATAAAAAGTCAGTCTCAGACTTGGTACTAGAATTTAAGTTTGTTAAGCACTGCAGTATGTCGGTGGTAGACAAAGATATTACACCAATATAAAGACAAGACGGAGGCGTAAAATCAAAAACATTAAGATAAGCAGCGTCATCGCTGTACACGGATTTGAAATATTCAGCAAACAGGTGGTCACAACTAGATTCTAAATTAAAGGCCTTTTTGTTGTCATATTGCTAAATTTTCGGAAGACCTTTAGAATCACGTTTTGTATTTATAAATGACTAAAATTCCTTGCTATTGGATTTAATACTGCACTCCATAGACCAAACGTATTGATCGTACATAAATCTAAGTAAGTAGATACTTATATTTTCGCCTAAGCTGATATTATCTTATTCTATCGGAAAGATCACCAGATTTTTTTAAATGTTTATGAGCCTCAGCTTTTGCATTTTTAAATTTTATAAGACTTGTTAAATGTTTTGTTTTTGATGTTTATTGGATGAGATTCTCTAGTAGGAACATAACTTTTTATGCCTTCATTAATAACGTCTAGGATCTTGCTATACTTTTCATGTAAATAATCAGAGTATATCGAATTCCACTAATAATTTAAAAGGAAGTTATTAAGATTATGGTAATCAGCCTTCTCAAAATGATATCATTACAGTGAGAACAAAACGCGATATCCCGTAGTGAGTGCTACAATTTTAGATTGATTACAAATGGCCATTTGAGTTAGGAATTATTAGAGAGGATGAATGAAAAATTTACATAGTGTTGAAAACATATTAATTATCAATTTTTATTAGAAACGGACTTGAGAAAACGTAATTCGGTGAAGAGTCGAAGCTCCCCACCAAGTTTTTTGAAAAAAACGTCCCCCCCACTCTCCAGAGGGGAAAAAATCAAAGATCGGGCTTCGTATGGTACCACATAATTAGGTTGCGGTTCTAACCCCCCCTCAAGTCTCCAATGCCCATGGTGAAAAAAACAGCTGGGCGGGGGAGGGGGCAAAGTTTCGAACTTTGAAGGGTTGTAAGGGGTGGACGGGGTGCCAGATCGGCGAGTTTGAGGTCTTAAACAAAAGCTGCCGATGGGGGCTATAAGTGGTATAAATTTCAAGGCGGTCGTCGGTGAGGGGGGAACCTGTGGGGGGCCGAAAATCACTATTTTTCGCACCATACAAACGTCTAAAACTGGGGGACCCTTTAGCTCGCACAAAATTGATCGGAAAAAATTTCCTCTTACAGGCTCGAAGATATTTCGATTCCGTTTTTTTTTTCGGGGAGGGGGGGAATTTAATTAGTTTCAAATTTCGATACGCTATAACTTCCTTCTTTCACCTCACAGCATAGTCATATGTGTACTTAAAATTCATGAAAAAATCCGGGATTTTTAAAACTGCTTTTCAAATTTCAAATTGTACTAGAACAAAAAACACTATATCGGCACCCCTGTAAGTATGTGGAATTTTTCAGAACGTCTTAAAAATCAGTTCCACCCATCCTCTATCGATCCCCATTAACACTTTTGCTCTACTACTAAGTTTAGAATTTCTCTATTGTAGTACTAGATTTTTCTACATACCTTCATAACTTCCATAAATTAAGTCCGATCGAGGAACGGTTTTCACTGTTACCACTGGACAGCCAATATCTACAATTCGTAGAACAACTTTTTTTTCCAATGGCGTCATTTTTTAGTTAAACTTTTCGTCGTTGCTTTTACGTTTTTCTCTATAAATCAGTCAAATATTAACCGATCTTTAATGATTCAAAGGTTATCTGCTATAATCACCCCTTCCGAGGGGGGAGGAGAAATATCGTTTTTTCGATGATAACTCGGTATAGGCTGTCCCATGGGGAAACTGAGTATGCAGTTCTACTCATCCAATTAGTAGCTATCTTTCATATAAAAACACTTTTTTCCCGGGGGTACTTTGGGATGGGGAGTAGGTATCCCCGGCGAGGGATAAGTTCCACCATGCTATGTCGCATATCATATGAAAGGTATTGAGGAGTACTATCGAGCTGTGTACTTCTTTTTCTTTTTAAGCAACCTTCGTTCAAACAAAGTTTTCAAATTACATGTCATTCATTTGGAAACTTTCTTCTACGAATTCCAGATAAATCCAATTTTTGAATTTTTAATGTTAATGGATGGTCGCTTACTACAAGATTACCTATACAAAATTTCAGCAACATAGGGTGTTATTTACCTATTTAAAAAAAAATAAAACTGTTAGAATTGTTAAGGCGCACTTTGCGCCATCTAGCGGCAGTTCTACGAAACTAACGGGCATGGTAGTTACACTACGCTGTACCTACAGGTCTCTTCTATATCTGACACTTTGTTTAAAGGCATTCGACCCTTTGGTTTAGATTCTATAGCCATTTAAGTGCGACAACTCCCGCGAAAATTTCGACTATCAAAATTTCGCGATTTTTTCTTTCACCCCTACCCCGGCATGTGGGTACTTTTTGGAAAGGTATTGGCGAGTACTATTACATGGGTATATATATTTTTTTAATTAGCTTCATTTTAACCCCTTTTTTCGACATTTTTTCCTTATAATTCCTTAATTATAATTTTTCCGAGGTCCATACTTTTTAGTAATGAGTACCTGGACATACCTTACGTTGTAATCAAGACATTTATATACAGGGAATAAATGCCCAAGTGTACTGATGAACTCATCATTGGCATTCTAGTACAATTGTGTGAATCGAACGCAACTGTTGAACCATTATTTAAACGGAACTACTAAAGTACGACCAATAAAAAAAAAGAGCCAAAAATGGTGAAAAAATGTACAGGCGGCAATTGGAACAGAGTTTCCTGTTTTTTTTGTCTGAGTTTTGGTGAACTGCAGGTTTAAATGGCTGTACAAAGTTAAAGTTGTTTTAAATTAAATAAAAGTTAAGAGATTAAAAGAACAAAGTTAAAACGAAGGCTGAAAAAGAAAGAAGAAACAAGAAAGATTAATAGATTGGGAAAGGGAATTTTCTGGACCACGTCGGGAGATAAATTTATGTGAGATATAAGCTCATGATCGAGACAACTGGGAGCTACCAAAAATTTTCAAGCTGAGTACTTGGTTTCTTTTGAAATATATTGTTTTTGCATATATATATATATATATATATATATTTTGGTTGTTTGGTACACCTGTGACTGGCTGGCGATGAATTAGCGCTTAAAGGCTTTAGTTTGAGTTACACTTAATTTCTTCCTATTTTCTTTGGTAACTATTATTCTTTTTTTTTTAATTACTTTACTTGTGGTCAACATTGCATACAGTATATAATTAATAATCTGTGTGTGATTTAAATAAACCAAATATTAATCTGATCATAATTGTGATTTACCCTAGCAGATAAAAATCGCATGGCGCCCATTTCTAATAGAACCACCCGCATCTCCTGAGCTAGCTTAATACGTGCTGGGGAGCACGTAACACGTATTCGATTGAATTAAATCTATCCTAATCAAATTATCTATAACGTAACATTCTACTTCAGATGAGAGATTCTTTGCTATTAACATAGATTTCTATAAATTCCATTGCAAATCAATATTAGGCAAATTAAAATCACCGTAAAAAAATAAAATATTATCATCATCATACAAAATATTATTTACATGACATTGAAGAAGAAGCTGGGATATAACTTATGCAAATATCCATGGAGAAAGAATTAAGATAAGATGACACTCAAACGCATAATTGATCGATTTCAGTGGAGTCATTCTGCAGATAAATTTTCTTGCACACAAAAGAGGTACGAACGGAAACTAGTACTCCTGCTCCTCTTTTAAAACCAGTCGATAAAGGACAACGATCTTTACGATAAACAATATATTGTCTATCAGCGAAAAGATATGCTCATTAAGCCAAGTTTCAGTGAGCATAATAATATCATAGTTATTTTCAATAACAGCAAGAGAAAACTCATCAAGTTTTGTTCTCAAACCACATACATTTTGATAACAAATGTTTAGCATTTTATAGTTTAATTTTGAATTAGTCTTGAAGTTTGAACATTGAATTTGGGCTTGAGGTTGAGATTGTGGTTGAACTTGAGTATGAACCGGAGATTGGGACACAATCGTTAAAATTACATCGTTTTTTGAAATTTTGGAAAATTTTCTGACATAAACCCCTGATGACCAAATGTCGGCAATCAATAATTATAATTAATATTAAATATAATTATAAATATAATTAAATACTCGGAAACACCCAATGTAAACGTCTTAAATCAAAGTGTAGACAAATCAGCATCCTTTTTCCAAAGAGCAAAACAAATGAACAAATCAGATGAAACTTCCTGTCTTCGCGGAAACGAAAGATATAATTTTATCAGGAGTGGTATCCGGATGTAAATGTGACAGATATAAATTTGCTTACAGCTAAGAGATCATCGGCAACGATATTATTCCCCATGTTTTTTTTATTAAAATTTTTCTTTCGTTGAACAATAATCCAGTTGGAGCATTTATCATTATCAACAGATGACGTTGCATTCGATTGAATAGGGTTACTGACCATATGCGAATTTACAGCAGATTTTGCTACATTATTACCATCATCAGAGCATTTCGCTGCTGCATGGATTTGAATGTGTTGAGTTTTTGTATTCATTAAGTCGTCGTCAACCGTTACTGAATTCCGAACGCCAAGTACGTTGTCAGCATGCAAAGATACCCGTTGCGGTATTGAAATATTATCATTAATTTGGGAAGAAAACTTATTAAAAGTTGGATTGGCATCAGGCGCGTACCAGACCTGCAGCCTAGGGAGGGTCACAATTAAAATGTTCAAAGGGAAGGAAAAAAGCGGAAGAAATCGCGCTAAAAAAAATTGTTTTAATCATATAATCATATTTACGTTATATCACAAAATCCAATTTTCGATTTATTTGGAAAACTTATCGATAGCATTATCCACATTAGTGTCAATCTCAGGATGGACATTAAGGACTCATAACCAGATAGGCCTTCTCGTGCAGAGATTGTAGAAATAAATGCTGACGCAAGCTATTACGGGTGAAGTAATTGACTGAGACTGAGCTTGCACATTGAGTCACATTCAAATATGCTTCTGATGGGAACTTAACTGATCTTGCTTTCTTCAGAAAAAAGTTGTCAATTGTCTTAGTCTTAGTCTTCCGCTTTACACTTTCGGTATAATTTTACTTGCATTGCTAACTAATATAGCAAGCTTATCCTTCTCCTACAAACTAAAAGTAAACATGAATTGAATTAGTATGAAAGGACAAGCAAAGCAACGCCAACTACCGCAGAGGAAAGTCAATGGATTTTATATTTATAGTCTTGCCGTCAAAATTCTGAAGAAAAAATGTATAGAATAAATGTTAGCAGCACTCGAATCAATCCAACTAATCATTTTCAGCCACCAATAGTGTATAAAGATTGGAAAGAAAAATTTTGAAGTAAATTTCTAAGAACAACGCTCATAAATATCTTTAGCGACCCAAATCAGCCAAAGCACCAGAATTAATATAAATATTGGGAACCATGGTCGACAACAAATAGTGCATGAAAAATCTAAAGAAAACATGTGACATCTTTCTCAGAAAACTGAATGCTTGTGCCGTTGTCCGAAAGGGTGGATCACCAGAATCAATACACCAATACTTTTGGACCGCTGTCGATGAATAGTTATTAATTAAAAATTTTAAGAACAATTTGCAAGTTTATTTCTAAGAAAAATTTAATGCTTCCCTACGAACGTAAAAAATTTTTGTACAACTCAGGCTTGAATCAGTGTCGCTACGAGGGTGACTATACGTTGATGATTGCATGGAACTAGGGTTCTACTGGAAGAACCCTAAATCAAAATTCGTTAAGTCAGTTTGTATGCTTCTGTTGCTAGCTCCCAACCAAGTTGTCGTATCATCGATTTTGTCGGAAAATCAGATAGATTAAAAAAAACTTATGGTCGCTGTGATAGGTATGATAGATGACTTTTCGACACTATATAAAACACAAGAAAATTCTAAAAAAAAAAACGTACACGTTTCAAAGACAAGGAGCTACGAGGGAATGACTATTATACTATATATAATTTTATTATTATACTCAAAAAAGACAAACAAATGTCCAACACAGCGCCAGGTGTCAACGCAGCAGCTCTTAACTTGAAAATTGGGAAAATCGCCACATTAAATTCATCGCGAAGGTGAGGTAGCGCTTGGGGGGTGGGTCATGACCCCCCGTGACCCTCCCTCTGTATACGCCTGATTGACACTTTTATCATTATTATTGTCTTCAAATTAGGGAGAATGACAATTTTTATTTACAGAAATCATATTCTGAGGAGAGAACTCATTTTTTTTAAAGGATCTAACTCGTTCGATAACGTTAAGAGTCGAGTCATCATAAATTCACCAAGAGATAAGTTGATGCATACAGGGAATTTTCAAAAAAAAGAGTCGAATGTTGCTCTAATCATTTTAACAAACCGTCAGATGTACTCGAACATCTTTTATGATAATAATTGTTACAAATATCGCATTGATCACTTTTCATATCGGAAAGACTATCATTGAACATCGATTAATATTAGCCATTGTCAAAGAACACGTCCGCACTCCACTCTAGACAGACTTCATGCTAACATTATGGAAAAAATTGCACCTGATTCCTAGAAAACAGTACTAGATAAAAAGAAAATGTTAGAGACTTAAAAATGTTGAGTCAGGCAACTCAATCCTTATTGATGTTATATTTAATATGCGGCACACAAATTAAACATTCAAAAAAGATTACATAATAAATTCTAGTCAATAAATTGACTCGACATCAATATCAAATTGTGTAACAAAGAAAATTACATGATCATTGCCATCTGTTTGACTTCACATAGAACTTAACAAATAATTAAAAGTAAATCTGTGCGCACTTAGAATTCATTTATGTAAGAATGTATGCAGGAATTTCTTAAGTAATATCCGACATGATGGTGATCTTGAATTCATCTCAATTACAAATGCAAGGAAGACCGGGTCTTGTGACTTAAATATTTCCATATTTCACTAATGCTCAAAACTGACATACATTCTTTTTTTGCATCCGGTAAATCAACTTAAATCACCAATAATAATCGTCAACTGAAGCAGACGTAAGGACAGATGACTTCAACGGCGGATAATAAGGATGGAATACCGGTTTTGTAATTTTCTTGGCAATAATATCGTTCATTTAATACCAATTATCTCACCAACTATGTTCCTGAGTAACAGTTATACATATTTACTACCAATTATTAATAGATCAACACATACCGATAATTATGCATGCATGCAAAGTAATTAGTCGACAGGTTAATTTCTAGTCATAATTAGAAGCAAATTGAGCTTGGGTGCCATTATATAAGATTTGAAATTGCTTTGAAATAAATTTTGTAATTAAGAATAAAGTTAAGTGAAGTGTGCAAGATATATTTAGTGGTGTCTTGCACTTTGACTTGAAAGAGAATGAAAAATGTGATAAATTCAATTTTTCAATTTTAACTCATTTATGTACACACAAATGAAAGAAATATTTATGAAAATGAAATAGAATGATGTATTTATGTGCAACCGACTAATTAATGACTAATTAATTTAACGACATATAAAGAAAATATAAAATAGCTTCGCTTTTTTATAATGCGATAGTAACTAAAATGTTGACTCTCTCACGTAGTTGAAAAGATTCAATATTTCCTTCTTTTCGCGTTTCATATATCTCCTTCGTGGGTGGACCTATGTAGTAGTAGTAGTACGCACCTCGAACGGGATGAAATCTTCTTTGGTCTTCAAATTCTTTTTCTTCAGAATACGTGGAAATTAAAAAAGTAAATTCTTGTAAATTGATACATCTACATTGATAGAACATAGGGTAATGTAGGGTAAAATGATATACCTAAAGTGTTACTTGATAATTTTGTGCGTTGGTTAATAAGTTTTTTTTTAATGCAAAGAAAGTTGGAGTTTTGATATAAGAGGAAAACGTTTTTTTTTTGTCTTTTTTTTTTAGATACAGGTCAAATTGCGCATTATGCCCCATATGTCGGGTCAAACGAGCCACCCAGTATGGCAACTAGTTTAAAAACTTAACTTTACATAAAATAAAAGCATTCTCCCTGCGATCGTATATAGTTTTAAGTAATGCTACAGTATTTAATAACTAGTTAATTTATTTATTTATAATTTAGTGATTTTATTTAAGGAATGTCGTCAAGGTTGACCTGTCGTCTAGGTCGGCCATTCGCGATATTTTTAGTTTTGACCACTAGCGCCACCAATGTTCGAGCGCGAAAAAACATCTCTCAGTGATAGCGAACTTTTCGTAATATTGCAGATTTAGATCGTGAACGCAAAGTATGTGCTATGAGCTCCGTGGTTTGAAAATAACAGTGTTAACAGTGAATACAGCCAGAGAGGGGGGTGGGAAGCAATCATAACGGTAAGCATTGTGAATGTGTTGTGGGAGGTGTGACTCATGCTTGAAAATAAACCAAGAGGAAAATTCAATTCTGTAACATGTTTGGTTGCGGTGTCACGTGATGCGGCAATAATGCTGTCGTCAAGGTTGGGCAGTTTGTGTAGTCAGGGTTGGCCCACTGTAATTGTGTGCTTGGACAGCACCAATTCCAATGAAGTCCACTAATAAAACACCAGCTAAAGGAATATGCCCACCAAAAAATCCCAGAAAAAGCCCTCTTAAGAAAATGAAAGAGATAAGTGCATTTAAAATGCGTCAATATAATGACATTTTCTGGAAATGCGATTTTGAATAATATGCCATTCAAATTTTGCTATAAAACAGAAAAATGCAACAAATTTAGTTTTTTATTTCATTCAATTAATTTTTCCAGATCATTTTCAATCATTTCAGCACATTTTTCGTCGACTGGCCAACCTTGACAGCACTTCACTTTTGTTTTAAAATGCCTATACGGTAACCCTCCTAACGTAGATACGTTCCTACAAAGTGCCGTGTTGTGCGAAACCGTGTTATATGAGACTAGAAGCCAGTATGTACTAATACTGAGGAGTAATGTTCCAAAAGCTATTAAAACGATTTTTTTTTTTTTCAAATTCCGTATAAGAAACGTTTTACTTTATTTTTATTAGGAAACAAACCAAAATATACATATTATTTAATTTTTAATGTAAACTTCATTTAAGAATTTTCTTCGTCATCGCTGCTCAGTACCATTAAACGAGAACGTTTGTTTAGTTGAACAATATTATCTTCACTTTCTTCTATATTTTGTGCACCTCCTGCCCTTTTAAAAAAATCTGTAAGCTTGCTTTGCTTGCATGCCCTTACAATGTCGTTGTAAATTGCATGATATGGTGATAAGCAATTTTGCAGCTCTCGTTTGAATTTTAAGCTTCTTTCAGAAGAAGGGTCTGCACTCAAGAAAAATAATTCTAGGTTTTTTGCTAAGCTTAGGCCTTCCTGTAATTTTTTTAGTGTAAGATTATTAATTTCGCAATCTACATCGGAATTATTGTCCTCAGAATCGATTGGATTTACTTCGGATACCATTTCCACCAAATCTGCTTCGCCAATTTCTTCTTCGACTAACAAATCTTGAACGTCTTCAATTGCCATATCCACAAATCCTTCTCCTCCGATCGATCTAGCAAGTTCTAATATGCCGCCAATTTCATTTTCTGTCGATTCGACCACATTTTCTATTCCAACTGCCGCTGGGCATAAATTTTTCCAACACCCGTTTAATGTTGATATTTTCAGTTCTTTCAGCGATATGGATATTATTTCGATACAGTGCTTAATAGAAAATTGCTTCCAAGCTTCCCTGACATCAATAGGTTCTGAGTCTGTTTTGTATAAAATCCATTGTAATGATCTTCTGATGTAATAAGTCTTAAAAGTATAAATAATACCTTGATCCAATGGCTGGAGCAATGCAGTAGTGTTAGGTGGTAGAAATTCTACTTGAACGTTTGGATGATGTAAATCATGTGGGTGACCTGGCGCATTATCAATTAATAATAGTGCCTTGAAATCTAAATTTTTCTGTTTTAAATATTTTTCAACCTCTGGCACAAAAATATTTAGAAACCAATCTCTAAATAAAACGCCAGTTACCCAAGCTTTTGAATTTGCTTTCCAATATAACGGTAATGTATTTTTATTTCCGCCTTTAAGTGCACGGGAATTCAAAGATCTATAAATGAGCATGGGTTTTGTCATAAAATCTCCCGACGCATTGCTGCAAGAAGTAATGTAACACGATCTTTTCATACTTTAAATCCGCGCGCAGTTTTTTCAATTTTTGATATAAAGGTTCTATTGGTCATTTTTCTCCAGCAAAGCCCAGTTTCGTCGACATTAAAAACTTGATCTGCTGGGTATCCTTGCTCTTGGATAATTTTTTGTAATTTCTCTGGATATAATTTGGCAGCTTCATGATCAGCAGATGCAGCTTCACCTTGTATTTTTCTGCTATGAATTGAATAACGTTTTTTGAATTTCTCAAACCAACCCTAACTTGTAACAAAATCTGGGTTGACAGAAGATTGTCCACTTTCTTTAAGGTGCTTATGAATTTTCAAAGCTTTTTGTTTAATTATATTGCCGTTCAATGGAATCTTTTTTTGCTACCATCATCAATCCAAATGTTGAGTGCTTTTTTTCATTTTCTGAATTATTGGTGCACGTGGACGAGCTGCATATTTTGCGGATATCGAAGAGCCTGCAGCAACAGCACTTCTAATTTCTTTTTCACTTTTCTTAATAGTTCGGACTGTTGCCTCATTTAAATTTAGTGTTTTTGCAATGTGTGATGCTTTTTCCGCTTTTGAAAGGCGATCCAAAATTTGCATTTTCACTTCTAAAGATATGAACTTCCTCTTAAACATTGTTCTTTTATTTTTATCAGACATCGTTTGGGACTGAAATTTAATTTTTCAAAAGTTAGGCTTAATAAAAAAAATAGTCGCTCTTTACACTTACCCAAAAAAATGAAGTTAATCTTTATTCCAACAATATAAAATAAAATAATTTTCTTCTAGATTTAAAAAACCAGAATTTCTTTAAAATTATTTCTATATACAAACTTCTATTAAAGAAGTAAATTCTTGCAACACAAAATACAAATGAACTCAAGTTTAATAGGAAAAAACAAATGTGTACTTCCATACATAGTTGAGATATTTCATATAAAATAATTCCGGGTATTCCCCCAATTAATATTCATAGGTACATATTAAAATTCCGGGTATTCCCACATATTGTGTGTTCATAGTCACTGACTTGTAACATTGGACTGATCGTATTGTCATTTTCCTATAGGAAGGAATGGCACAAGTTTTATAGTTTTCTCTTTCGCCCTATGGCAGAGTTGGAGCTACCAACACAAAATATCGCTTACTGAACGTTTTCTTATGCAGTTTGATGTTTTTATGTTGACTGCAGATGCAATCATTGCAGGAAGAATAAGGTAAATATAAAATATAGTGTTTACCATGCACCGTCTCTCTTGCCCATACGCAGGATTTAGGTAAAAATAACCTTTTGAAAATTAAATTCGAAATGAGTTTAATTCCTTATAAGCGATTAAAATATCACTTGGACACAAGAAAATATTTTTTTAGAAAAATTGGGGTATTCCCCCAATTAATATACAAACACATTTGTGTTGTTCATAGTGCGTAATGTAATTTTCTAAATACATAATTCTAAACAAAAATCCCCTTATCGTGTTGTAGAAGTACCGTGTTATAAGAGGGTTGATGCAATTTTCTTTTCGTGGTAGAGTGGAACCGTGTTATAGGAGGGTTACCTGTATTTGTTTCATTTTTCACCCAATCAATTTGTAATGTTCAGCAAACGTGCTTTGATTGACCAAATTCTTTCTCAAATGGAAGTTATGAGCAAAAGTCAAAAGAGTGTCCAACCCTGACGACACTCTCCTACTTATAAAGAGTAAAAATTTTCGAGCTTGAAGGCAATTAAAACTGATATCAGTTCAGGTAGATCGGTAGTTGGTAGCTGCATGCCTATCTTAAATATGAAATATTCGTCTATTTCTTCGCATCCAGTATATGCTTCACGTGCCCAATTTGAGCAAAATTGGCATTTTATCCCTCCATCTTCGGCTTAGACCTACTGTAAAAAATATCAGTACAGTAGAAACAACGTAGGTCATCTTCATCTGTTTCTCCTTCTAATTTTAATTAAGGAAGAAATCTTTTCTTTATCTTTGATATCTTTGGTTTTACAACTTTCTTCTTTTGTACGTTATCCTTTTGTTAATTTAAAACCTTGAAATTATTTTTATACGGACTACTAGTTATTATAGCCGCTTTACCCGATTTTCTTCTGTTAGTGTGCATATTTGTTGCTCTGATTCGGGGCACTGGTTAAATTTCGCTGGAACTTTTAGGAAATCGGGAACATCCCGGCTGTTGTCCATCATCCTTAATTGCTTGTAATGCACTTTCTGGTTTAGGTGTGTCACTTCCCATTACATGGTAGAATGAAACCTCACAATCCAGAAATATATTTGTGGTTTCAGCAGGTTCATAATCGGTATCATCGAACACATCTGGGTTCAATGGGAAGTGGCCAGTTTTTTTTAAATCCATTAATGGCAATTAGGGGAGTAGAAGCTTTTTAGTAAGCTTCTGCAAATATAGATGAGATCTGAAACTGTCACAGTTCTCTCAGAATTATTTCTGAGAAAATTCTCATGGGGCCCATAAACGACACATCCAGCGGTTGCAATTTATGTGTGCAGTTAGAAGACAGGCATACCACTGTTACATGATTCTCTCTAGCCAAGTTGATAAAATTCAAGTTCCTGGTGTGGGACGTATGGCCATCTAGAATAAAATGAACAGGTTCATCAACAGAAGGTTTGATAACTTTAATAAAATATTTGAACCATTCTGTGAATATATCTGTTTCCATTCATCCTGATGGATGACATGCAAGCATGGTTCCCGGTGGTGCCCCATCCTGAAGATCTAGTTTCATCCGTTTGCGAGGAAAAATTATCATTGGGGGTATAAAAGTGCCACTTGCAGCCAAACAGATAACAGCCGTAGATAAGAGGGCTGTTTCAGCCGAAGCGTTGTTTCCTACAGGTCGTCTTGATTTCAGTGCATATAGACTTTAGATGATTCCAATATAAAATATTGGTCTTAGACCAATTCTAGCTTTTTATACCCTAGATGAAATCTATAGTGTACACTAAGTTTGTCATTCCATTTGTAACAGCTAGAAATAATGATGGTAGAGCAAAATGGATTGGACACCCACGCATAATATTAAAAGCTATTTTGATTTTTGCATGTCCGTCTATTCGTCCGTCTAACCATCCATCTGTCTGTCCGTCCGTCTGTCCGTCCGACCGTCTGTCCGTATGTCTGTCTGTGCACACGATAACTCGAGAGCTTATGTACTTACAGAGCTGAAATTTTGCAGACGGGCTTTAAAAAAAAAGTAAAATTAAGTTCGAAAATGAGACAAATCGAGTCACTCCTTTGTAGGGTGCCCATACAAAAATTTCGTTTGTTACTACATATTTGGACACTGGCTGAGAACGCGTCAACGTAGAGAGCTGAAGTTTTGTACAAAATGAGCTAAATCGGTCAACTCCTTCCTATATTTACTATTTTAATGTACCGAAAAGTTCTTCACAATATAAAATCCTATAAAATTGGTTATAATCTTTTTTTTCTGTCCGACAAACAGCTATAGAAATATATTCGAAAAATCACTTTAAAAATCAAACTTGCACAGAAATGACATACGAGTATTCATGGTCTTACAAGGAGAGGGTCCCTACTCATTATCACTGATTTCATCCAAGTTCACTGCATATGTTGGGCTTGACTAGATATGGAAGCGACGCAAGTGGGAACTTCAGATGGTCAAGTGAAACCGAAATAATGCATAATGTAGGTGAACCCGGGGTTAAAGCTTACACTTTTCGGAAAAATTTGATAACTACCATCTTGCGGGTATATTCGCAACATTTAAGCCACTTTCTATATTCGTTACAATTTTCTGTAATCCGTTATCTCTCATATACTGAAAATCAAAAATCATTACCACAATTAGTTGAGGAGCATTTTCCAATATAAGATTGCGAGGTTTGCTAAATTACTTTTAACTTACATTAATTAGCAGCATATACTGTATATATGTACCTTTATCTCTCGGCAAAATTCCATCCAAATATCAAAATACATTTTTGCTAAGTTCATTGTGAGTTTTTTATGATTTTTTGAAACTATTTTGATATTCGTACTGCAGCGGGCTACAGAGTGGTAACCCGTGGTGGGTTACTAATATATTATTATAATAAAAAAAAACATTTTTTCCAGGGGTGGGGTATTTATTTTATATTCTACCACCTGTGTAGCATATTCGTACACAATCTCATCAAAATAGGATGAAAAATTCAATGTCAAGTGGTCATTCATATTACACCAATGGGAAAAAGTTTCTCGTTTCTCGAATTCGGGTGTTCTGAGGGGGTGGCGTAAATATTATACTATTCGCAAAATTCCTTTTGCTAGTTTTTTTGTGCTTTTTTTTCTGATTAAATTACGAAATTTAATTTTCGACGGCTAAAATTTTCACTGAAAAATTCATTTCGAAATGTTTTTCTACAACTTATCGATTAATCCAATTTTTTATGGCTGCTCTTTTACTAAAAGAATATCTGTACAAAATTTCATGAAAGATCGGATGTCATTTACCTAATTAAATCTATAAAAATTTTGCATATCCGCTTTTCGCAATCTACCGACGATCTTCGAAAACGCACGAAAATGCCACTTACAGAATTGAAAATCTACGTACTTCCTCTGTGGTTGGCATTTTACGCGAATGAATTTGGCACTTTCGTTCAAATTCAGTTGCAATTTAACCGCGACAACTCTCGTGAAATTTTGCAAATTTGAGCATTTTCCCCGGGCTTCCTACATCATGCATTATTTCGGTTTCGTTTGGTCAACTGCAGCTTCCACTTGCGTCACTTTCATTTCTAGTCAAGCCCAACATATACAGTGAATTTGAATGAAATCGGTGATTACAAGTACGGACCCTCCCCTTGTTAGACCAATTGCAGCTTTTCTATTTGTTTACTTGCTATAATTCTCGTTTCATGCTATTGAGCAGCTGGTACAGAGTATGTTACATCGCTTATCAGTTATCCTTACAGAAATAAGTGTATCAGTACTTAGTTCTCCACGAAATATTAACATAAATGGATTTTTTGAAAAATAACGACATCTTTTTGTTAAACGAGAATTAGTTTTCCTGTTCGAGTTTCTTTTCTCTGGTATACTGCTTCAAGAAATCGGCACATAATAAAATTTCTTGAGCATTCCATGAACGTTTTTTACATAGTTTTAGAATAGGAGCAGAAATTGCTTGGCTCTAGCATACCGCCCTTTAAGGAAAATAAATCGGAATCCTCAAATTCTATACAAGAAACTGGTATGATAGTGACACTCTGCCTAATGGCCAGTATTTATACCATCAGTCTACCTTTCAAAAAATAAAGTTAGATACAATTATTTACGTTTTTATTAAGCACTAATAAAGAGATACCTATAATTAAAGTCTATATAAGCTTTAGAAATTTTTAATTGCGCACTAAATATTTCTTCCTTATAAAGATAATTAACTTTATTATTGAATTCGGTATCGAAAAATCTTTAAAAAAAAACCTTTTTTCCGCAAAATTAAACAAAGTTTTACGAGAATATCAAAATTATATTGATATCAAGCGTTACCAATTAAAATTTCCACACAAACTGTAAAAATATTTTCGGATTATTTCTTCTGCTGAATACATCTTGACACGCCTCTGTTAAAATTCAATGAAATCAAAGTAATCGCAGAACAGTTTTTAAAAAATATTTCAATAGATTTTCTTAATGAAATGAACTTCGATTCCGATTCGAACGAATTCAATTTAATTAGGCCTATGATTGTACGAATTGACGAATGTTATTTAGGAATTTTACCAATGCACAGAAGATTTTGCCACATGTAAAAAAATAAAACATGCGTCATCATTATTCCATTAGTAAAAGTTAAAGTAGGTTAAATCCAGGGTACAAATATTCTTATGTTTTAGCACATCTTCATTATTTGTTTGACATCTAAAGTTAATAAAGTAACCGTGCGCTTATTACCTAAGACAGTGAGCCACCGAGACCCTTTTGTGTATCGTAAAGTATTTGAAAAATTTATACTGTGATATTGTGATTGTACAATGCAATTTAATAAACAAGGTAAGGTTTACGCTTTTTTATACTTTTTATCATCCTACGAAGTTTGAATTGTGCTTAACAAGGGTTCTACAAACTGTTTTCTTGAATTCATCGAAACTTTTAATATAGTTCTTAAAACTGTCAAATTGTAGATAAAAGCTTAAGTTTGATAAGGAAAATAATAAACTTTGCAAATAGGTGCCTCGTTTCTCACAAGAAGGGGTTTACGCCGTCATAGATGTTTCGTAGCAAGCATTCTACGCCGATGTAGTCTACCGATTTGGCATTTGAAGATAATTTTATTTCAACGTGTGTCTTTTCATTTATTTAAGGTACTTCTGGGTATTGCAAGTTTTCAAGGGTGAATATCTACGAGATAATGGTACGTGAAAAATACCGATATAACTGGGAAGATGTACTGAAAACAACTCAAGAGAACGATCTGACAAATTTTGATCTCGATGATCTAAAATTTAGAGTGAAGTACGTATGTATATGTACTAGAATTTCAGTTTTTTGGAAAAGTGCTTCGCATTGCAAGGCTCAATTTTTACATAAAAACTCCGATTGGTTGAATGTAGTAGTAGATATCGCGCTAGAAAGTAGTGACTCGCAAAATGATGGTATTTGGCGCGGGAGGCCTAGGAACCTGTTTCCTGAGTGCAGCGATAGGACAAAAAAACGAAGGTTGGCAGAATTAAATGACGAGTCTATGAGTCAATAATTTCGGGAAAATTCGTTGCATTCAAATAGAGACATACCAAAATTCGAACCTGAAGAAGTTTCATCCCTTTTGGCCGAGGCAAAATTGACTAAACACCAGTATTTGTTAGTTAAAGATTAAATAAATACAAAATTAGCAAAACATAATTGTTATCCCGCTAACATTACAGTAACAGAAAATTCCGTGGAAATTGCGCTACAAAGACTTTTAGGCCATACGGCTTCACGTTTTGTTCAGTCCCAGAGATAATGTGTCCGAGCCTTAATCGGAATGTGGAGTTTTGATGACAGTACACTGAGTACAAATAGTCTTTCAGTAATACAGAAACCGTAGACGCGAGTCTGTTTGTTACTTGTCATAAGTGGACACATCATCAGAGAAGATCATATGGAAAAACCCGTGGCCTTCTTCTACGCGATACTGCAGACCAATTAGGTTTCAATTTAAGAAGGAAACGACCGAAGTTTTCATTCAAGAGGGAGTCTATTTCAAGGACTCAATTAAATTTTTAGTCTTCACAGTACACTGCTGATAACAAAATATTGTTCATCTCGCACAAGTTGCAGTTGACTATGGTCGACGGTAAAGTGTGCAACGCTTTGACTGTGATTAGCTCATCATTTGTGAGGCCAAGTCAACTGAGATGAATGACATCGACCGTTCCTTACAAAGGCATGTGAATGAGGATAGATACAAATTTGGCTTTTCTCCACGCCATTCTTGGATCCGCTCTTCGAATATTTCATTCAGATTGCATACAGACTGGACGTGAAAAATGGGAAGAGAGATCTCAAGAAGATAAAGACCAACTTTTAGCTCGAAAACAGCTAATACAATCGGAGCTTAGGGCTAGACTAGGCGTCATCGCAGATCAACCTCGCACGAGCGGAAGTGGAACATCTAACGACGCAAATAATTTTTCGCCAACTCTGATATTTCAGTGGAAATAACAGGGCTAGATAAAGGTCTGATCGACAGGTGTGTGATAATTTTAAAAGCTCTTTCGTCGGGTTATAAAATAAACTCCTTGAAATTTAAACAGTTTTCTACGGAAACAGCCATGGTACTATCTGCCAAATCTTGCAAATATCCGTGGTACTATCTACCTGCGTCAGTTCACAAGATTCTTATCCATGGATCAGATGTGATAGACTTTGTACTCCTAACTATCGGAGAGTTTTCAGAGGAAGCGGCTGAGGCCATCATACGAGGAAAACGTCGCGAGTCGCTACAAATACAGACTTAATCAATAAACTTCTTTTAAGTTCCGATCCGCTTATTCAAAGGCTTAAGAAAACTTCCGCGATGAAAGAAAAATACTATGTGTAAGCATCTATTATCATTATTACTGTAAAAATATATATAAAATAGACTAGGTTTACAAATAATTATTAGGGTACTAGGTAAATTGCTATGACATACAAACTTAGGGTTAAAAGTCATTAGGCAAAAGTAAGCACAACAAAAAGTATTTTCTTATTTATATATTCAAATTCTTTGTTTATTAGTTAATAAAGTAATTCAAAATTATTAAGTAATAAATATTTTGTATGTTTCTTGGAAATACTAATAGTTCTAATGAAGTGTAAAATAACATTTTTTATTACCTTCTATTATGAATTTTTAATATATTATTTTGATTATTTTGAGTTTTTATGATAAAATATATGCTATTACTGCATAATTTCCTTTTTCACTCCCAGCAGTTACTTATTTCTAAAATATATATATATTAGACGCACCTCCCATACAAAGAAATCCACTTTACAATGCTTGTCTCAATGGAATTCTTTGAAAATAATCAAATTTTAAGATTATAAAGACTTACCTGACTTGAACTGAATTTACCTTTACCTACGAGATACATCCCCATAGGTTGGCTATAAAAACTTAGAATTACATGTCACTTAACACACTAAATAAGAGTATCAAGGTCTATTATAAGTATTAGACCACAAACAAAGAATGCAAAAATTATTGGAACTCCAAGTACCGAATATTGCAAAGCCCCATCTTAAATCGCTACCTCATTTTACCCCACTTTCCGGTAATACTTTTTAGAATACCTTGAAAAGAAATCGAGTAATGTAATTTATTTAGATATTACAATCAACAAATTCTTTATTAGACTAATCATCGGTTGTTTAAACATCGAAGGATAAGTATAAGAATAAAATAGTGTTATAGCGCTACAGTCAACTTTTATTCAACAATATTTCCAGTATAAAATAAAAGCACAACGATCCTGAGTACAAATATTCCTATACAATAATAAATGCTCAAGATTTGTTCAAACTTTCTTTAATCGTCTGTCGTAAATCGACAATTAATCCATATATCGAAGTAACTAATCCATCAAGGTTGAATGATCTCTCACATTACTCTGGCAATTATAATAAAGTTAAAATTTGAAAGTCAAAAAACGAGTAATTTCTCTAACCGTAAGCGATCAGTATCCCCGGGCATTTATAAGACATCTTCAGCAAATTCGTTTTTAAACGTCTCGAAATTAAGATCAATGGCTAATTAATGTCTTTCTTAATGCCCTCAAGATTGCTATCACAGCTATCATAGCTTTCAAATATGTAATTAGTAATTAATCGCTGGGAGAGTTAGCAGCAGACCGGACCTTTATTATAAGTTCTTAGTTCGTGGCATACGTTGTGCTCGAGCCTGGTAAATAATATCGAGGCGAACTTGAATTTTCTCACCAAAAGGTAATGGCCAAATGAGCCGAATTAATCAAAGCTCGCTAAAAGCTGCTTCACTTTTTCACTAATTCATCATTTATCACAAGGCGGAGATATGCTTGCGGTTTTCATGGACTCGACTCTTTGTAGGTACACAGACGGATTTATGAAATTGTTTGTTTTTTTTTTCTACGTTTTAGGAGAAAATGAATTGTGCGGAACACATAAGCAATCTAAATTGAAAGAGTTCGGTTTACATGTGAAATATTGTATAAGACGTGGAAGTAATACTACTCTATCTATTAAGTATTATGGAAGTTATGCAAGTAGTAAGAAAATTAATAAATTGAAAGATTTGTATCATATCTGAACCTTTGTTTAGTGAAAATCATTTGATTTGAAATTGGCTTTGTACATTCGGTTAATAACCATCATAGAAAAGATATATATAGGTGTGTAACTACTTTTACAATTACTCGATTCGTAGATTCAAATGTCAATTGTTGTAATTCTTTGAGAGAAAATAGGTAATTGGTGTAAGTGAGACGTCAAGACTCAAAAGATTTTTTTTTTCAAAGACACCTAACTATTTCGAATTGAATTGTGTTGGGAATGAACTCAAGTGTTACTGAACGAAAATTATACTGGTAATGTTAGCTTAACACCACACATCGAAATCTGTCATCTCCATTTAGTCTTTGGGAAGGAGAAGAAGCCTTTATTTATTATAAACTAAACTAAACTAAACATAGTAAAATTTGCAGTGAGTTATTTTAAGCCTTTCAATTTAACTTAAAAAAAAACTGATACGTCTTCCAGAGAATTGCCGACACATTTCCAGCTGGAAAAATGGGAATGCCTGATAAAGTTTACTGTCCACATTACCTGGAATGCATTAGTAATGAATACATGAACATACCTTACCTACGTTGAACTGGTTAAGGAAGGCAGGCGTAATATATTGATGCGTCGTATTTTTGTGAATTTTATGTAACTACCAGGGTATATTTAGAGAAGGCAGAGGTAATGAATAGATATTTTCCTTTGTGTTACTATGGAAAAAAAGAAACAAATTTGTACGGCTATATATTTCGAGGGACTGCGTGCAGGTCGAAAATGAGTCATATATTGTTTTTCTACGAATAATGAAGGAAGGAAAAGTCCGTGCAGATGGATTCGAATAAGTGAAGACGCGTTTATTTTCTACACCTTTCTAAGAAAGCAGGGAAAGTTCTTCTTTTTGCCTGTCAGTGAAAACAGGAAGAGTGCTTCCCTCCATCTTCCTGAGTGTATAAATTCAACGGTTTTTCCCTACCTTCCGGAAAATTCATTTTCATTTTTACTTTTCTGAAATGGCAGAATGGATGCATTCACTGAATTTAAAAGGATGCTATTTTCACCTTCGAAAGAATTCCTAAGGAAGGCTTCAATTCAGCTTACAGGTCATGCAGAGGTAAGGTATGCAAGTGATATATAGGAAATCAATACCTTAAAAGAAATGAACTGGGTATGAGAGCGTATTGCTTCCATACCTTTCATAGAATGTTTTCGGAATGCATCCGAAATGTATCTGTTTCCCGCTGGGTTATGACACTTTTACAGAAAAAACAAAACGTATTCTTCTGTAAAATGCACATTCCAGAAAGCTAATGCGCTTTTTCTAGATAATTTTCGAAAAATAAAATGCAACTTTTACAAAAGTATGTTACGTAATTTTCTGTATTGGATGGATGTATGGATTGAAAAGAGGTTGATTCCCCTCAGGGGTGGAGAACCCTAGAACGTAGGCCACAGCATTGTTCACCCTCCAGACCCATGAACAATAATCACAGGTCCCAACCAGACGCTCTTATAAACCATAACAATGGCTCCCAACCCTTCCTACCGGCTTCATGCAGTTCATCCAGGAGGTGTGAACCAAGGAATCTATAGCGTTTTCCAGAGAAAGCCGGATAGTGACAAAGAAAGTGAGTCATCGTTTCAGATTCCTTTCTGCATCCTCTACATATCGGACTATCGACAAGTCCTAACGTATGTATAGGTGACCCCTGAGAGAGCAGTGTCCCGTAAGAATAGACACCAAAATTCTCAGGGTAGGCGTGATCAGTCTTAGCAGCTATTTTATGATACTTGGGTTAGGTTTGCCCCACAGTTCCTTTGTTGTTCTATCCGAAGGGTCGTCTAACCAAAGACAACTGTGTTGACAATCGGCCCAAGTCGCAATTGTGGAGACAAGGTGTCCCGGTGCGATCCCAATTGTGGAGGATGGTGCCTCCGAGGCCGCACCAAGACGCGCAAGCTCGTCCACTTTTTCGTTTCTGCCGATACCACTGTGACCAGGCGCCAAAATAATACCCTTTTACACTGAGAGAGGGAATTCAGAGTAGTCTTGCACTCCAGTACTAAGTTGGAGTTGCTTTGACAAGGCCTTGACAGCCGCTTGGCTATCCGACCAGATGGCATTCTCCTTATTCTCAGTATTTGAGCCAAGAAGGTCCTTTCCCGCTTCAAGAATGGCCTTGACCTCTGCCTGGAAGACCATAACATGGCCTTCCAGGTGTATCGCAAGTTCCAAATGCGGCTCCTCACAGAAGACGCCCGCTCCGTTATTGTCTTCAGATTTGGAGCTGTCTGTATAAATTGTGATGTCTATCAATGGGTGAAGCATGTTGGCCCATGAAGCATGTGATGCCCATTCATCCCTAGATGGGATTTTCGTTTTAAACATGCTTATCAGCATGATCTCCAAGAGGTGGTCGCTTTCCCTGCCGATATCAGGTGCCATGGACTGCACAAAATCAAGGAAGCATTCGTGCGGAACCCTGGCTCCCACATGGATTCAGCCCCGATTGAGATGCAGTCTCAGCGCTGCGATAGAGGCCCCTTCTTGATATGTATCTGCACGGGTTGTATATTGAGGATAACCTCAAGATCCCGAGTGCTAGCAGACTTGAATGCGCCGCTTACACTAAGTAGGCACAATCTTTGAATCTTTTCCAATATCTTACGATGATTGGCATACTCCATTGCTTTCCACCATACTACAGAGCCATAGGCCAACATGGGTTGGATGACGCTAGCTAGTAGCTAGTAGCTAGTATATCCACAGGATAATCCGCGGTTTGAGTCCCCACTTTTTCCCTATGGTTCTGCAGCGAATTGCGTCTGTCCTCAAGGTGTGGCTTCCAGCTCAGCTTTTTATCTAGTATGATGCCTAGATATTTCACCCTGTCCTTAAACTCTAACCGTGTAGAGCCGATGTAGGGCAGGTTCAATATTGAAATGTTCCTTTTTTTGGTAAAAAGACATAGGACGGTTTTCGAAGGATTGATGCACACACAGTCCGAAATGCGTATCCCAGTCTGCGACTAGTCGGATCACGTTATGCACCATTCCACAGAGCTCCGATTCAAAACTTCCGGTAACTAAAATCACCAGGTCATCTCCGTAACATGCCGTTTTGTACCCAATCCGGGTGAGAGTTTTCTGTATTTCTAATATGCATATAACCAGAGACAGAGTGGTTCAAATCAAAGTCAAGTTGTTCTTTGCAATTCACCTTTTTGGGTGCCATGCATGTTTTTATAAACCTTTCTAATTTGTTTCAAACATTTATTCTATTATTATTTCTGTTATTTTAACTCAATATCAGAATTGAATTTATAATAACGGTATCGTTAATACGTGTGAAAGAATACACGCCGCATAATAAAGAAATTATCTAGCTGATAACTTTTTTCGACCGGCAAAGAAACCGACTAACTACAGAATTAAAACTAAGCTAGCTAAGCTGTAAATGTAAAGAGATTCAAATAAAGTCTTAGCTGGCCACCTTCCTTGGTAAGGCTTAGCCTTTAATTTTCAACACAATATTTATCGTCTTTTTAACTCTTTAGAATTTTTTTTCTTTCTTTTTAATAACATCATATCTACGACAATATTTTGTAAGAAATATTAATCAACAGAAGAGGGACTTTGTTTAAATAATCTGCCTTTTATAGTGTCGCCTTTCATCCGCGACATTACACTTTTAACTTTTATACTAACCTATCACTTTATGGAAAATATAATAAAGATTTATTTATTTAAGTTTTTTATGTTATATTCAAAATAATAGCTGATTGTATTTCAAAGCAAAATATTTATGGTTTAATTCATAAATTGTCTCTTCTACCTTTTGGTATTTATTTTCGAGTGTCTGTGCGTTTTGTAAATTTAAAATTTTCCCGTTTGGCAACTTTTCTATTCTTTTAATATTTAAATCGACATCTTTACATTTGGAAAAGATTTACCTTAGTAAGAATTTCGTTCTTTCTTTTATTATTGTTTATAATGTAGTTTTGAAAATTTTAAGTTTTGAACAAAGAAACCGGACCGAAATTGAGAGAATGTAAATGTACCATAAGGTTGACATGTGCCATTACAATTCCGAAAACAATTGATTTATTGATTGCTCGTCCGGGAGTTAAGAAATAAGGAAAGAAATTGTCCACCTACAATTAACAAATAAGTACATTTCATTGTTTATTCATTTTGCATATACGTGTTCTGCAAAACAATAGCAACCACTTATATAAAAAGAAGAAATCACGTTGTCTTCTTAATTTTAATTCACTTATAACTAAATTACTATTGCGGTCTTATCCACTCATAAAATACAAACAAATTGAAACAACAAATTAAATTTTCATAACTATAAAAAAAAATGAAAAAAAAAGCTGCTCCTGCATTTTGAAGTGTGCAAAACAAGAGCAACTTTGCAACCAACTAGAAAAGAATCTTCAGATAACAGAATTTTTTTTATGTATTGGGTATGGTTCCGTTTTTTGATAAAAACAAACTTCTATTTAGCAACTATATCATATGTGCACATTACTCAAAGGATGTTCCATCGGAAGCTACGACGTTTGCCTATCTGTCAGGTATTTCCTGGATTCCATCCCTTAAGAAGTGCTCCTCCTTGGAGGCGATCCAATTATGAAGGCAACTTCGGATATTTTAATAAGAGCGGAGCCTATCTCCACTAAGGGCTGTCTGCATCGACCAGAACAGCTGATAGTAATCTGAAGGTGCAATGTGAATACGGCAGTTGCTGTAATATTTGCCTAGTTCTGAGTAGTTTTTAATCAATTCAGCAATATGTGGTTTACCATTTTGATGTTGCAGAGTTATCTTGTCATGTCGAATCTCCCATTCAGATCGTTTTTCTGCAATAGCTCGCTTTAAATGGTTGGTTTCAGAAGGTTTCAGCAACTCATGATACAAACAACTTTCATATCCAATAAGGTACATAGCATAACCTTTTGTGATAGACCAGGTTCACCAGGCTTTATCCAAACGTTGTTACATTTAGGAATCTTACAGTGGATCCACTTTTAATTTCCTCTGACAATTCTATGTAAAAAAAAAACCTCTCTTTCTTGTCTTTGCAGCAGCATTTCACAAATGATCTTTCGCTATACTTGTTGCCCTTCGGTTAATTTTTTTGGCGACCAATTACCTTGTTTTTGAAGAAATTTTATATTTTGTAACAATTTTTCAACAGTTGATGGTTCAGCATTTAATGCTGATACCCCAATTCTGCTTGAGTTCGGCATGGATCTTCATTCAGTAATGCTTACAATTGTTCATCTTTATACTTTTTCGGTTTACATTCACGTTCAGCGTGTATGTGTTTAAGCCAGTATCACGACCACTGATTGGAGGGAGGGGGGGGGGGGGGGGCAAGATGGCCTATCGGGCGTCAGTTCAACATTTCTGACATTTCATATTTTATGAAATTGAAATTGCTGCCTAAATTATGTCAGTCATACAAAGGCAACGCCAAGAAATATTTTCCGAAAATAAAGGGGCGCTAAAAAATGACCCCCTTCAGGATTTCATTACTGCCATGACGAAAACACAGCACACTAATACATTTCTCCCGATATGCCGTTTCCTTATTAATTATTTATTCAATGATACATATAGTGCATTCTGACATTGACACTAAGACCTGTCAAATACTTGGTAAGCCGTTTCACACGTAAGTAGCAGTTACGCCATCTGTTAGAAAACGGAACTTTCTTTTTTTCATACTTAATAACTTTTGCACATTTATGCAAGTGAATTGCTAAAAGCAGATATTAGTGATTTCTGATCAGTTTACTTGATAAGATCGCTTTCATAATAGTTGTAAGTCAAAGTTAATTGAAGTATTCTAACGGATCTTCCGAAATATCAATCGCCAAAAATATAATATCAATAAATCTATAATTGCGCGACTTTATAAAATTTAGGTGGACGACCGCAAATAACTTTAATCCACACGGATAAGAGAATTAGTGCTCTAATTAAAAAAGAACCGTTTGTGACGTCAAATGATAATGTAAGAAAGTTCAATTCCAGTACAGTCCGGAGGAGGCGCGCCGCGCTTTGGAGAAGAATAATTCAAAAGTTATAGACCAGCCAAGAAACCAAATCTAACTAAGAAACACATGCATAAAAAAGGTGAATTTAATACTGTGATCTACTGTTTTACATCGATGCCACTTACATGTTAAATTTTGCAAAAACACATTTGAATTGGTCCATTGATAAGTGAAAAATCGCCCTCATCAGCGACGAATTCAAATTCAATTTAATTCATTCGGACGGAATGGTTCCGCGAAATAACGCGGCGACAAGGATTGATTTTCGATTTTCGATTTAAAGAAAGAACGCGTCACGCGAGGTGGGCGACGGGGGGCGTTAGCCACACGCGACACGTTCTTACTTTACACACATCATTCTCAATATTCTCAATATTTTGGACCCTATTTCATTTGCTTGTTCTCTTCACCTGAATTTTGAGCTTTGGTTCACTTTTTTGTTGGGCCTTTTTTCACATACTTTGGGTCTTATTTCACTTATCACTTTTGGGCGTTATTTCGTTGGGCGTTATTGAGCGGAGCCGGATGGAATGAGTACTTGACGAAGACGAAAAGTTGAACGACTCGATCCATGATACTGAAAGGTCATAGCCAAGCATGGAGGTGGTAATGTTATGGTGTGGACCTGTTTTTCACCTAACGGGCTAGGTTCTTTCCACGGAATAATGAACCGTTTACAAGGAGACTTTAGAGACGATTATGTTGTCCTATCCCGAATGGGAAATACCGCTCTGATGGGTTTTTCAACATGGCAATTATCTGAAACACACATCGAAGCTAGTAAGAGAGTGGATTAATGAGAATAGGGACCAAATTCTTGATTGGCCGGACACATTGAGAACCTCGTCGGAATCCTTAAATGACGAGTTGGGAGCCAACTTTCTCGAAATAAAAAAGAACTAGTGGACACCTTGAAAAAAAGTTGGAAAATGTATCTGACAGTGTAACAACAAATTTAATAGCATCTATGCTACGAAGTTGTGCTGAGGTTATTAAAAAGGAGAGCCATTATACGAAGAACTAAGGAAGCACCTTCCATTTATAAAAAGTTGCTCTTGCTTTGCACACTTCAAAATGCAGAAGCCTGCTTTTTCTTAATTTATGTTCTACGGTTATGAAATCTTTTGTTTTCTGTCAAGTATATTAATCTGTTAGTATTTGATGAGTGAATTATTCTGGGTTGCTGTTTTTGTTATAAGTGAATTAAAATTAAGAAAAAAAAATGAGTTCTTCTTTTTATTGAAATGGTTGCTATTGTTTTGCACAACACTGTTTATATAAATACATATATATTTTTTCAAGTACACTGTAAAAACAACACAAATTGTTGCCACAAGGCTTAGGTATTTTCCCCTAAATTCTAGAGAATTTTCCCTAAATTCTAGAGAATATTCCCTAGATTTTAGGGAAAAATATCTAAGTAACAATTGTGCAAATTTTTTACTGTGTAGACTGTTCTTTGGGATTTTCCCGTACAAAAGAAAAGCAAAAAGCATTTTTGTTATTCTGATGTATGTAATTCATTTCAAAGTAACCTGATTATTCTTTTTTCGATTTTTTTTTCTATTTTCTTATATTTTCTGTGTTTTTTGAATTTTCTATTTTCATTTAATTTTCAAGTGACTCAATTTTGTTATTTGGGATCTGTTGTTAAGTCAAGCCAACGATTGAAAATTTTCCGCCCTAAATCAAAGATTGTGCGTCAGAATAACAAATAATTTTTGCACCAGAGAGCATTTTAATCTACATTACAACACCTTACATGCGATGGCCCACAGGGGTCAATATTAGGACCACTACTATTTAGTTTGTTCATAAATGATTTTTTTTTATATTATTAAGACAATCTCTGGAAATACCCTATGATGCAAAGCACAGCTTGGCAGAAAAGAGATAGGAAAAGGATTACGGTACATGAGGAAAGTGGCGGAGGATTTGATGTATGTCACTCTTAAACTTTCGCAGATTGTAAGCCCGAGGAAAAACAGAAGATGGTAGAATATTCCACATTCGGACAGTTCGGGATTAGAAAGCATCACGGAATTTAACTGTACACAGCCGAAAGTATTTTGAAGGGTGAAAATATGTACATGGATTGCAGCGCGAGTATTGCGTGCAGGAATTAATCTACGAGGGATCAGACTAGATATTTAATTGGAACATTGACCATGCATGTAGCGATAAAGGAACGAAAAGACTCCAATATTGTGGCAGTGCTCGAGTGAGTCGATATGAGAAATAATTGTCAAATCTCCCATGAGCTTGTAGATTCGCTTTTGTACAATACCCAATGAAGCTAAGAATGTACGGCCAGCCCCGACCCAGATGTAAGAATTGTATCCTGTTCTAGGTCTGTAAATATATATAGGACTTGTAGAGGAAAGCTAGATTTGACGGTCTGAAATATTTCTCACACCTTTTCAGAAATCCAAGACATTTGGATGCCACTTTAGACAAGATTTGATCTATCCTGCTTAACTTACTGGACATATTAATGCCAAGAATGCTTAGTGACGGTGAATCGGAAATTAATGGTCCATCAAATGAAATGGGAGTGGTTAAGTGGTATTCTTATTTTAAAGAGATGAAACAGCTTTGGGTCCTAAACGCATTGAATTCGACGAGATTCGCTTTGCCTCAAGCGAGGATATTGTTAAGATCGTTATTCAATGACCTAATCATGCAATCTCGTTTGACAGATGTGGCTTTCCCTCTGGAGTCCATAAAAGTGTCACAGGAATATGCGAAATCAAGGGTACTGTCATCGGCAAAACTGTGGATGGGATTAATAGTAAGGGAAAGTAGATCATTAAAGAAAATTGGAAAGTGAGACGGAGAGATAACAAAACCCTGGGGCATACCGGATTCAGATATAATACCGTCTAATCCAACACGAATTAGGCGACCAGGTAGAAAACTTTCAATCCATAATAGAAGAGGAGGGGAGAGATATAGTGGTTTAAGTTTGGTAAAAGGGCAGGATGTCAAACTGTGAAGACTACGGGTCCAACATTCCATAAGAAAAGTCAACAAGTCTCCAGATGAGTGACCAGTCCGGAAGACATATTGGCGATCGTTGTTGAGTTGATTGGTTTCTAGATACTTCATTAATTTGAAGTTAATGACTCAAAAACCTTCGAAAGCATCGATATGATTGCAATTTGTCGATAATTTTGGGGATCGCTACCCTCTCTTTTTTCGGGAATTAACTGAACGTGGGCTAGTTTCCAAGCAGTTGGAAAAATTCCTGTCGAATAAGACAAGTAGAATAGTTTGCGCAGAGGTTTAACCAAGGAAGTTTCGAAGATTTTAATTACCAGGGGCGAAACACCATCAGGTCCTGCGGCTTTGTAGACGTCGATCCTCTTAAGGACCTTGAACATATCTCTCGTACAGATCTGTATTGGCTCTTGTACACATCTACATGAGGAATACAACACAGGTGTCTGTGAATTGGGTGGAAATCAAGAATTTGAGACGAATCGAGTACCCAAAATATTAGTCTTATCCAGAGTGTCAACAACCACTTCACCATTGTTAAGTTGTGAAGGTATAGAGGAACTGCTGAAGTTGTTCCTGATGATTTTGACGAGAGACCAGAAACCTTTGCTACCTTTGCAGCTAGTCAAGATTCTTTGCTTAACACTCTGGTCATAAATAAATTTTTCTCTCTGGATAATGGACTTGCAGGTGGTTCGTGCAGTCTTGTAGACTTGATTCATCTCTGGACATGGATGCAATTAATAGACGTGAAAGCAGACTCTTTCGCTTTTATTACTTGGTTGCACTCTTTGTTAAACCAGGAGCGATTTTGCTGTTGTTAAGATCTGCTCTAGAATACGGAATGTAAATGTATTTAAGTATTCCAAAACTTTGAATGTTACCAAGTTCTAATGTGCATTAATCAACATCCCATGAAGCATAACAGACCGACCGATCAATGTCCTTAAGATACTGATTCGGAATTTCCCAATCAGCATTTTTATAGTGCCAGAGAAGCCTACTTGTAGGTGAAGAAGAAGGGCGGCACAGGTTTGTGGTGGTAAATTGGGCCATGATTAGACAGTGGTCTGAGTTACCGAGAGGGGAACCAACTGATATGAAATATTTATCGGGGTGAGATGTTAGGAACAAATCAAATAGACAGCTGCATCAGGAATTCGCCTTGCAAATTGAAAGATTTACAGATGTTAAAATAATGTCTGAGTTACGGTATGTTATGATTTCCGAAAAGGGGGAGACAGAAAGCAAATGATCAATATTGTTGGAGATACTTACTGGCAGACACGGATATCGTGTCGTCATCAGACTTATTGGGGCTGCAATATGGGAAACAGAAGTAGATGATGTGTTTGTGAAATTTGAACCTAATCCAGATGTAATTAAACTCTGGATTGGCAGAAGGAAACTCTTTAAGAATGGTAAAGACCACATCATTCCGAATATATATTGCGATCCCTTTACGCTGAGAAAAAAGAGACAGCAAGTTGTAATCAGGGATCTTACTTAGCGCAAGAATACCGGATTTTTGGAGTTAAGGTGGCAGTACACCGAAAAACGATTTGTTCTTAATCCACGAATGTTGCAGAAATCAAAAGCAAAACAAAAAAAGCAGAAGCAGAAGAAAGAGCGATCCTCAATAACAGAGATATTTGGGCGCCACCAGCAGTAGCCAGTAGTGTTATACCTATTTGTTGCTTTCAGTACTCTAGAGCGTGCAGCTCAATAACCTCAGCTGGGAGCAAGGCCGTATATATAGATCATGGGATGGGTTTAACGTAATAGGCTAACACCTTCCAAAGACCAAAGAATAACTGAAAATTAACGTGAATTCAATCAGGTCCGTGGGTCTGCTACAAGACTTCTGAAATGTAAAAAGTTATATTTGAAAACATATTGTGTGACCCTATTTTTATTTCATATATTTATATTTCAAGAAAAAAAATAAGGTCCACTTTTAATAAAAAAAAAAAGAAAAAAATGCAGAATTAAATTAAATCTTTTCGTGGAAAATTACTTCATTCATATCAATTTTATCATTTCAAGTCAGTCGTCCTGTGGAATTGCAGGGTCATTATTTCAACCTCCTTAATGTGGAAAACATTCTCTCAGCCGTCTCAGTTGAAACCGGCAGAGTAACTAGGAAACAAATTCGAGTAATGGTCGACGGATAGCTTTTTTCAATCAAAATCAACTGCCACGGGGGTCTTTCATATAGAGAAAACTTGTTAGACTTTTTTTTTGCGAAGCCAAAAATGGAATTTAAAAAAAAATAATTAACAAAAAAATCTTCATTTTTTAGGGCATTTGCTATGTACTTATCTAAAATTCCCTAAAAAGTAGAAACTAATTTTTTTTAGCTATTTAAACTTATTCAAGAAGGCTAGTTTTGGATTTTCCGGCACAACACACTGACATATATAAAATGGACTGCTGATACTACTGAAATTCCTTACATTATTTGACATTATTATGGGATCACTTTTCTATAGTTGTTCCTTTTTGGTTTAACTACTTTATTCCGCTGAACTACAAATAATAAGTTCGATACAAAATAAACCATAGTCCAGTTTCAGTTCAGTGGTTTTCCAAATGAATATACCTATAGGATAGAAATAGATGCCAATACAATATTTGTAATCCTTTCTCTGTCCCCAATAGCTACTTTTAGGGGCAGGTAGACAAAAATTGCTTAATTTTATTTCTTTAAAAATCAAGTTTAAAAAATATTTGATGTTGTAGGAGATAAGCTTCCAAGAAGAGAAATAATTTCGAGTGCTTCTATAATTTGTTGAACTTTTAATATGAATATTAAAGCAAAAGTAAAACTTGAAATTAAGATAATTGTCACACCCTGCCAAAAAAAGTTGACCCATATGAAATAGCAAATCAGGCAAATCAGTCCATGTTATATATGTCAGTGGCAGAACAGCAAAAGCAGAAAAAAAAATTTATTTGTTATTTCATCAAAAAATGAAAAGAAACGAAAAACCGGCCAAGTGCGAGTCGGACTCGCGCAAGTAGGGTTCCGTACCATCGTACAAAATTTAACTCTATGTATATTTTTTATTTATTTTTTCTAATGAGAGAGGCATCATGTGAAAAAATAATGCTGTCATTTGAAAAACAAATGCCTACTTATGATAATAATAATAAATGAGAATAAATATAAAACGAGGTGAAAAACGCCGAAAAAATCACGTTTCTTGTATGGGGCCCCCTTTAATTTTTCATTTAATTTTACTTTTATTATTTGTTGTTAAAGCGGCAATAGAAATACACACTCTGTGAAAATTTCAACTGTCTACCTGTTACTGTTCATGAGATACAGCCCGGTGACAGACGGACGGACAGCGAAGTTTTAGTAATAGGATGGGTTCCCGACTCCCGTTGTTATACTTTGGGTACGGAACCCTTAAAAATGAAAAAAATGAAAAAATAGAAAAAAAAATTTATTGAAAAAAGTAATTAAAAAAGATCTTATTTTTTCTTTTTCAGCCCATTGTGGGCTCACTCAGGTTCAATTCTCTCGAATTAATTTTTTTTTTTTATTTTCTTAAATAAAATGTTTTTTTTTCAATTTTTCTCAATTTGTCATTTGTTTTCATTTTTCTATTTGTGATTTCTATGTTTTGAGTCATTCAATTTCGCTATGGACCTATTGGTGAGTCAAACCCAAAACTTTAAGCTTGCCAACAAAAAATCATATGGGCTGTGTGATGAAATAACAAGTAAATTTTTTTTGCTTCTGCTGTTGTGCCGGAGATTTCAAAATATCCTTCTTGAATAAGTATAAAATCTACCCTATAATAAATCATAGTAATCTTGTGCAGTATTTAAATAAAACTATGGGGCGCGCAGGGAAAATATTAGTTACGATAAAAGCTGTTGTTTTAACAACGAAAACCAAATTAGTATTAGATTTAATGTCGCTTTAAAATGTGAACAAAATTTAACCATTGCGATCAAGCTATGTGGTATCAAAGTAAAGCCTGAGTTACAATGTGACGCTGTCGTGGGTCGTGGACGCTGTCACTAAGCCTCTCAAAAGTTAAAATGTATGAAAGTACTCAAGCGCAGGTACAGTGTGCCGCTAATGATGTTTTCTGACGTTGGTCGCGTTGCTTAAAGTTGCAAATATTTCAACTTGAGAGGCGAAAAGGTGTTCAGTTGGATTTGAGGCAATTTAATTTTGCAGAACATTGAAATTGTGAGTGAAAATTGTAAGTTATAAATAATGCTGCAGTATTTAATAACTAGTTAGTTTATTTATTTACGATTTAATGAGGCACTGCGTCCGCATCTGCAGCAGCAACATCTTTCGCGACGTCGCATTGAAACTCAGGCTTTAGCTACCTTCTACTGATTTGTGTATAAACATACACACTGGACTGCTTAGTTTCTTTCTCTATATTGCTTCTCTAGTAAGGCTGATAGGGCGCATCATCAGTAAAGGAAAAGACGACAGCAAAACCGAAAGTTGCAAGAAAACAAGAGAAAAGGCTATAATTGGTCTAAGACCAATTCTTATGATACCCTAGATGAATGCCCGTATGAAATTTCGTGTGGTCACCCATTTGAGATTTTTTGCATTGGTTTCTCGCATATATTTCTAAAACGGCTCGTCGGACAGAAAAAATGATTATAACCAATTTAATAGGATTTCTTATTCTGAAGAAGTTATTGGTACAATAAAAATGTGTAGGACTGATCGTTTTCAGAGTATATGTAAAAAATCAAAAATTTTATATGGCAACAACAAGAAGGGGTTGCCCGATTTAGTCCATTTTTGCAATTTTCTTTGCTATTACTATGAAAACACAACGTACCAAAATCTAGCTTTCTATGTCGACGTGCTCTCAGGTAGTGTCCAAATATATCGTGGAAAATGAAATTTTTGTATGGCAACCCCACGAAGGAGTTGCCCGATTTGTCTCATTTTCGAACCTAATTTTACTTTTTTTTTTAATGTCCGTGTACAAAATTTCAGTTTATAGGTGAACGCGTTCTCGAGTTATCGTGCGCACGGACGGACGGACGGACAGACGGACATGCAAAAATCAAAATAACTTTTAATTTTATGCGGGGTGTCCAATCCATTTTGCTCTACCATCATTATTTCTGTGCGTTACAAACGGAATGGTAAACGTAGTATACCCTATAGATTTCAGCTAGGCTATAAAAAGGACAATTATCAACAAGAGGACAAGAGAAGACATAGAACCGAATTGAGGGCCAAAGATGAGCTCCGAGGAGCAAAGAGGACAATTGTGCGCACAGCAGAGGAAACTCCGACAACTGTAAGAGGAACTGATTTCACTCTATATTCATACGTGGTTCCCAAGGTTGCTTTACCTGAAAGGGCCACAGAGGAAAGATATAAAATGACAAAATCAATTGTTGTGACTCGATACATATAAAGAATTGTGGGTAAAAATTTGACTTATCAGATTAACAAAAGTATAGACTATAACGATGGGGTGGGTTTGAACCCCTAAAACCCACCCCATATTGGGAGTACCCGTAATGCTGATCAGTGAAAAGTTCTAATCAACTTGCACTGATTTCTAATGGGGATCAATATAAGTATTACCGCATTGTGCTGCTAGTTTGTGGAATGCCGATAGGGCATAGAAAAGCCCTCAACTTGGCTCGTATAGACTTAATTGTTTAGTTAGAAATGGCGCGGCCTATTTTAATAGTTATATGATTATTATGGTGGTTATAAATTCAGAAAATTGATACTTCACTGCACTGAAAGAAAGAAATTTGTAAATAGCAACACGCACGAGGTAACGTCTAACTCAGTTGACACCACGCACTTAACTTTCAATTTATCAGTAGTAGTTGTACAGGATGTACATAAGTGTTCATCTATGTGCTGATGACGTGATTTTTTTTTTAGAGGTTCTGTCAGTCTAATAGAAGATTGCATAGTCAGCATCAACTTTGATCTTCGTAGAATTCCAAATTGTCAGCACAACTTTCTGGATTTTCTCAAATAAAAAAAACTTTTCGTAAAGTACTCAAGAATAAAAAAGCAGACACGGTGTTTCCAGTTCGAAATCACATTTGAAAATTTGTTATGGTTGGTTTTTCAAAATTAGGCTCTCAGAAAATAATGATATTATTTTTAAAAATAAATAAAATAAGTATAAAACGAGTTTTCAAACAAAACTGAGGCCAAGCCGCATGAAAAAGTAGAAAATAAACTTTTCTTCACACACAGAGGTGGACTCAAATTTTTTGATTGGGACATTTCTCTTGAATATTCTTTCTCTTCATGAATCAAATCACTGAAATATATCGGTGATTGTCAGCGAATAAAATCTGAGTCCACCTCTGTGTGTGAAGAAAAGTTTATTTTCTACTTTTTCATGCGGCTTTTGTTTGAAAACTCGTTTTTTACTTATCTTATTTTCTGACTAACTAAATTGTTATTACGTGCTGCATGGAGATATTTTAAAACAATTTTTAAGTCATGTTTGGTGCCGATCCGAAAACAAAACTTTTTCGAGTATCAAATCGTTGAAATACTGCAACGGTTTTCTGAAATTCAAATTATGTTTTGAACAGTGCTTTTTAGCTGTATTGCAACTTGATCCCATATAACATGAATTTTCCCGATTTTTCATCTTTTCCACAGACTTTTCCTATTACCTACTATGAAATTTTTTTTAAATTTTTTTCCTCGATTTTTCATGCAAGTTTTCATGATTGTTGAAGAGAAAGTATTGATGCCAGTAGGACGGAAAAAAACGATTCTGCATAGCTTATAAAACTTTTTTGGCGGAAAATTTTCCGGAAAAGTCGGAAAATTCCGTAAATTTTCGGAAAATTTTCCAGAAAAATTGGAAAATTCTGCATTTTTCCTGAAACAGATTTACCACTAATCATATCAATGAAAATTTGTCCGATGATTTTCCGGCTTTTGCGGGTTTTCCACAAAGGCAACTTTACGCAACTCATTTCGCTCTACAACTTTGTCTTAGGTTGCAAAACGCTCAAACGCTTCCTTGGTCTGAAAAACTCCGGAAAAGCGTTTTACATAACTCGATTTTTTCTGCAAGTTTTCACCATTGTCAGAGAGAAAGTAATGATGGCAGTTGATAGGGAACTTGACCCTGCATAATTTAGAAAACTTTTTTACCTGGAAATTTTCCCGAAAAGTCGGAAAATTCCGGAAATTTTTTTTTCGGAAAAATCGGAAAACTGTGCATTTTTCCTGAAACGGATTTGTCACTAATCAAATTTGTACCAAATTTTCAAATGATTTTTCCCGATTTTCCGGGTTTTCCATAGAAATTTCCGGTTCAAAATGTGATAGATTCAATTGTCACGCGACATGAACCTGTGTGCCACATTTCAGCTCGTTGTGATGACGAAAAGTGGGTCTACGAGAGTGTCGAAAATAGTAAAAAAGAAATATACAGACAGACAAATTCGTGCACGAGTTAAAGGGAATGGCCTTAAAAAAACTATTATTGTTCTGAAAATGAAATGTTAAAGTTAAAAGTAATGCTTATACTAATACTTCATTAATGTTAGGGATTATTTCCAATAAAACATGTTTAGGTTTTTAAATGATTTTTTAAAATTTTGTTCGTTTACATGTTAGGTTTTTTTTCACGAACGCAATAGCTCCAAAAATTTTCGGAGTTCGGTTAGGAAAAATTTCATCGGCTGCTGGGAATAAATTAATAACTAAAAAACTACCAATACGGCGGTGTCTTACATACATATGTATTAAGGAAAATTTTAAACTGTTACCCAAAATTTTAATCAACATGTAATTTAATATTAGTTAACATAGGTGAGATTGTTTTTTTTTTTTTTAATGGGTAAACAAATCGAAAATTTCAAAAGCTTTCGATCGTTGTTTTTTTTTACTTTTTATACATAACACGTTGTAAGAACCTTAAAAACACTTACCTACCTTTAATTTCAATGTTGAAAATAATAGAGCATCCTAAGTTACAATTCGGATTATGATTAAATGTTATTGAAAATAGTTAAACTATTTTTTTTAAAAAAAAAACGAATTTTCTCATATCACCAAATTTAAAAAGTTCCTTCACGGCAATAATATTATGTTTCACTTCACCAAAACAGTTTTCTAACAAAACTTGAAGTTAAAACAATTTCCAACTATTTGGATGTCCATCACCAGACAGTGATCCCATTTAAAAAAAAAAACAAAAAATTCTCACCAATAATTTTTATAATTTTTATTCTACTACTAAAATATTGGAAATTCAAAACAAAACAAACAAACAAAACACTTCTTCCGAACACCGTTGGTGGTCTATTTAGTTCGTTTCCGTTCCGATCTGCTTCCAGCTTGTATTGAAGTCTTTGATCGACTACCAAATGCCCGACGTGCTTCACTAAATCTTCAGCAGTCAGAAGGAACTTTACTTACTCCCTCAAGTATTTTGTTTTTTTAATTTATCTTTTATTATTGGCACGTTTTGTGCTCATGCGATCGAGTGCTTATACATAACAATATTGCACTCACATGACAATGTGCCATCCATCCACCACTTGAATATCAATTGCAGGCTTTTTGTGGAGGTTTTGTGGTCTCCTTGACATCCAAGTTAAAAATGCGCAACTGATAGGGTACATAATAGTTGGTTGGTTGGTTGGTAATCGATTTCTACTATAATATTGAAGAATTCTGACTTTAAGTGGCCAAAAGTACTTATAAATGTGTTCTTGAATTTATTTACATTGACGTAATCATTATAGAAAAATAAAATAAAATTCGTAGCCGGATTCATTTCATGCAGACATATAAAAGGGATTTGGGATTTATTTGAAATACTCTTTAGTTAGCTTTTAATTGGGATTTTCATTGGAGGAGATATGCAATTATAAGAAAGGGTACGTGAGTGTGTGACCTTCAAATTCAATACATTTAATTGAAGAATTGGTCGAAAGTGGTCTAGTTTTTCAGTAAGCTAAATATATTATACTCACTAGTGAATCATCCGGTGCTACGTGAATATCCTCCGAATAAGCGTGGTCCATAGCTTCAAATGAACTTATATAGTTGGGTTGGCCATAGAACACCTTGTAAAGATGCAACCAGCACCCAAAGCTTTCTCCTATGAAATTCTCTCCCTAACTCTTATGAAAGTAGTCTTATCGAATGGTAACCAATGGCATAATGTCTTGACGTGCTTAGTTTTCTGGAACCGAATGTATCCCTTTCAGCTGAATGAACTCTTCACTATTTTATTTATTCCAAAAAGTCCTCCCAACCGGAAGTGAAGATAATTCTAAAGTATAACTTCATAATAAAGTGATAATTTCGAACTGCTTGAACTTTTTCAAGCAATTAATTTGGTCTCACTAGTGGCGCTTTTTTTTTTATATTATTAAGCCAAGCTCAGGGGATACCCTATGATGCAAAACACAGCATGGCAGGAAGGAGATAGGGAAAGGATTAGGGGATATGAGGAGAATGGCAGAGGTGTCGATGTATGTCACCCTTAAACTTCCGCAGATTGTATGTCGGGGGAAAAACAGAAGATGGTAAGCTGTTCCACATTCGCACTGTTCGGGAGAAAAAAGCATCACGGAATTTTACTGTACGGCCGAAAGTAATTTGAAGGGTTAAAGGATGTGCGCGGTTTGCAGCACGAGTATTGCGTGCAGGAATCATTCTACAAGGGATAAGACCAGAGATTTCATTAGAACATTGACCACGCATATAGCGATAAAGGAGCGAAAGGCATCAAACATTGCGGCGGTGCTCGAGTGAATCGATATGACAAGTTATTGCCAAATCGCCAATGAGCTTGAAGGCTCTCTTTTGGACAATATCCAATGAAGCTAAGGCTGTGCGACCAGCCCCGGCCCATATATGGGAGTTGTATTCCATTCTAGGTCTAATGTAGGACTTGTAGAGGAGCGCTAGATTTGACGGGCTGAAATATTTCTTACACCTTTTCAGAAATCCAAGACATTTCGATGCTTCTTTGGCAACAGAGAAGATGTGATCTGTCCAGTTTAACTTACTAGAAATATTAATGCCAAGAATGCTTAGTGACGGTGAATCAGAAATTAATGCTCCATCAAAAGAATCGGGTGTGGTTAAGTTATGATCTTGTTTTAATGAGATGAGACAGCTTTGGGTCTTAGATGCATTGAATTCGACGCGATTCGCTTTGACCCAAGCGAGGATATTGTTAAGATCGTTATTCAATGATCTAATCATGCAATCTATTTTAACACATGCGGCGTTCCCCCTAGAGTCCGCAAGAGTGTCAAAGGAGTAAGCGAAATCAAGAGTACTGTCATCTGCGAAACTATGGATGGGATTGAAAATAAGGGAAAGCAGATCATTAATGAAAAATAAAAAAGAGAGTTGGAGAGATAACAGAGCCTTGAGGCACACCGCCATTTATGGGATGCGGTTCAGATGTAACGCCATCTAATACAACACGTATTTGGCGACTAGATAGGAAACTTTCAATCCATAATAGAAGAGGAGGAGGGAGACCAAGTGCTTTAAGTTTGGCTAAAAGGGCTGGATGCCAGACTCTATCAAAGGCCTTTGAAATATCCAGGGCAACGATTTTAGACTCACCAAAATTGTGAAGACTACGGTTCCAACGTTCCGGGTCAGCAAGTCTCCAGATGAGCGTCCAGCTCGGAAGCCATATTGGCGATCGTTGATGAGATGATTAGTTTCTAGATACTTCATTAATTTTGAGTTAATGATAGATTCAAAAACCTTTGAAAGAATCGAAGTGATCGCAATTGGTCGATAATTTGAGGGATCGCTACCCTCTCCTTTTTTGGGAATAGGCTGAACGTGAGCTAGTTTCCAAGCAGTTGGGAATTTTCCTGTCGAATAAGACAAGTAGAATAGTTTGCGCAGAGGTTTAGCCAAAGATGAGGCACAGCTTTTAATTAACAGGGGCGAAAAACGATCAGGATCTGCGGCTTTGGAGACGTTGATCCTTTTCAGGACCCTGAACACATCTCTCGTACGAACGTGTATTGGCTCTTGTACACATTCACACGGGCGATGCACAACAGGTGTTTGTGAAGAGGGTGGAAGACAAGAATTTGAAGCGAATCTAGCAGCTAAAATATTAGCTTTATCCAGGGAGTCAACAATCACTTCACCATTATTAAGTAGTGAAGGTATAGAGGAACTGGTGAAGTTGTTCCTGATGGTTTTGACAAGAGACCAGAAACCTTTGCTACTTTTGCGGCTTGCCAAGATTCTTTGTCTAATATTCTGGTCAAAAAGAAATTTTTCTCTCTGGATAATGGACTTGCAGGTATTCCGTGCTGTCTTGTAGACTTGTTTCATTTACGGACATGGATGCAATTGATAGGCACGAAAAGCAGACTCTTTCGATTTTATAGCTTGGTTGCACTTATCGTTAAACCAGGAGCGATCATGCTGTTATTGAGATCTGCTGTAAGAATACGGAATATATTCACGCATGCCAAGATTTGTATGTTACTAAATTCTAATGTGCATTCATCAACATCCCTCGAAGCAAAACAGACCGACCAATCAATTTCTCTAAGATACTTATTGAGACTTTCCCAATCAGCATTCTTATAGTGCCAAAGAAGCCTACTTGTTGGTGGAGAGGTAGGGCGGCACATATTTGAGGTGGTAAATTGAGCCGTGATTAAACAATGGTCTGAATTTCCGAGAGGGGAACCGACTGAGATGGAATATTTGTCAGGATGAGATGTTAGAAACAAGTTGAGTAAATTAGCTTTATCTCCAGCTGCATCAGGAATTCGCGTTGGTATATTATGAACATTAAAATCGCCTGCCAGGACGATTTCGGAAGAGGGGGAGGTAGAAAGCAAATGATCAATATTGTTGGAGATATTGTCAAATGCGGATATCGTGTCGTCATCAGACATATTTGGGCTGCGATAAAGGAAACAGAAGTATATGATGTGCTTGGGAAGTTTGAGCCTAATCCAGATATAGTTAAACTCTGGATTGGCGTTGGATTCTTTTTAGTTCAGATTTTTTCTGAATGTCATACGCTTGTCTAACTGCAAAACAGGATAAGTTGCTATGTTTGTCTTATCATTATCATAGCCATCCTTTTTCCTATCTTATAGATGATCTCAAAATAGACTAAGGTGGCTACTTTCTTTAGAGCTTCACTACCTGCGATAGTACTTCCTCTCTTAACCTTAAAAGCATCGCGCAGAAGTTAAATGCCCACATTATTACTTTCCAAATATCTAGGAATTGTTATTTCGTACTCTGGCCAATATCTCGCATTCTGTTTTACAGTAAGTGCTGGGCATTATTCGAATAAATTTTCACTCAAATAACGATTTTTTCAAAATAATCAAATAAATTTTTATTTTTTTTTATTTTTATTTTTATTTTAAGTTATTCGCAAATACTTATTTGTTATTTGGTACAAATTATTTGAGTTTCAAATAATTATTTGTTATTCGATCGTGCGTTATTTAATAATCAAATAATTTCATTATTTGATGAATTATTTGTGATTTCTTATTATTGTGATAGAATTACTGAAAGCGATGTTCCTATGGAAGATATCCAGATCAATGAGTTACTTTCATTACATCAAATCGGTACTTTACCGCCACATATTCGCTGCGCTACGTACACATTGAGTTTGATAGCCACAACTGATATTCCAAGGGCAATAAAAAATTCAACTTCGAAAGACCTACATGAGGAAGCTATGAGAAAATGTACGCTGCTTTGGTCTAAGTCGTCCTCATCGCCAAAAACTGCAGAAATTACAAAAGAAGTTCTGGGTGTACATTTGAAGAAACCAACTCCAACTCGTTGGAACTTGTTATTTGACTCAATTGCAGCAGTTTTGAAGACAAAATCAAAATTCTCAATCCTTGGGCAAAAATTGAGAATCGATGTGTTAAATATGGCAGAAGTGAGTTATTTAGAAGTGTTTCAAATGTGTATGCATCCTTTAGCAAATTGTTTGGATCGGTTGCAAGGCGAAAAAGGTATGCACTACGGATATATCCTCCCATCTCTTTTGGAACTGAGAAAAAAGGTGGAAAAACTTTTGTCGAATGATGAAAACATATTGCATTGCAAAATAATTGCACAAACAATTCTTCTTAGTTTGGATACAAGATTTGAGAAGCAGTTGAAACTTGAGGCAGGAGCAAAAAAGGAAATAATGGCCGCTTTTTCCCATCCTGTTTTTAAAGGCCAATGGTTAGCTGCAGTTGATGTCGATAACCGAGAAGGGCTAAGGACTATTTTATATCGATAGTTGGAAATGCATACGAAACTTGCATTGAACTTCCCACTAATTGTGAAGGAAAAGAAGATGACTTCTTCTTTGGAGATGAAGATATTGATCCAGCTACGCCTTCATCAAGCATAGAGCTTCAGGTTTTAAAGTAAGTGACAGCAAATTTAAAAAAAAAACTTTTTAATCTTAAAGGCCATTGATTGTACGAGTAAGTAATTTAATTTTTTCAATTTTCGTTTTTTCCAGATACCTTAGTACCCACGAAGGAATTTAAATATGTTAGAGGACTACCCAGTTCTGAAGGCAATATTTTTAAAATATAATACCCCACTTCCTTCTTCAGCACCTGTAGAAAGGCCCTTTTCGCAAGCCACAATATTAAGCGGGTCTAAATGTGGCTCTTTTACTGATGATCATTTTGAAGAGCGGATTTTATTAAAAGCAAACGCATATTATTAGTGCATATCAGAATTTAGTTAAAATGTATTACAATCAAAAATAAAAAAACTTATGATCGTCTAAAGAGGTTTCTTTTTCAAAATTCCTAAATATGAAATCTATGTCTACTCAAGGGTCATAATGATATAAACATAAAATAACTGAATGAGAAAATAATTGTTTGAAATTCAAATAATTTGCAACAAATAACAAATAATTATTTGCGAATAATTCACCAAATAACGAATAATATTTGTAATCAAATAAATTTTTATTCGATTTTTCATTTTGTTCGGTTTTTTATCTTTTATTTTTATTCGAATAAAAAATGCCCTAAAGTAGGTGTCACATCAAGAGCGGCGCAACGCGGCGTGCTCCGGTTGCCAATACGCGATTAGGTGATCTATGCTTATCAGGATTGCGGCGTGTAAGGGACTTCTTGAACATGCTGGTGAGGTTGTTTAACTTTCTTTTCATTTCATTCAGGGTCATAAGATGACTGTCTGATGGAGAAGTTATGGAGACCACCTCCGTTTTTGGGCGTACCTCAGCTATTTTGTCCGCAAATGCTTCTAATACTTCCAGTACTCCTGGATTGCAAGCTAGAATCGCCTGCGTATTTGCCGATAATCGCTGACGCCAAAGCTACTTTAGGATCGCCTGAGACTACCTCTTTGATAGATAGCAATCAACAATGGGTTTTTGACGTGATGCCTTTGGAGATATCGTTTGACAATGTCTTGTTGAGACAAAAATAAATCTATAAGTCACATAAAATGCGGCGCACCGTGGTAAAATAGGTACCGTGCGGCGACTTTGGAGATTACTTAAAAATACAATTTTGATGCTGCTGCTGGAGCAAGATTTTTATTCATTCGTAATAAGTCCGCGCAATTCGTCAAATGTGGCTTTTGGAATTCTAAAGTATTCGTAGAATCGATTCTCATCACTTTTCTCTGTCTTTCATTAACCAGAGCTACTAATAACAGAACTTCTTCATCGAAACTAGAATACACTTTAAAAAAAATCTGCTGCTCCCGATATAAACACTCTATTTTACCGCCGAACACAGCGCCGCGCCATGCTCCGTGTGACCACAGCTAATTCACCTCATCAGCCGTATTTATAGTGCAGCTCAATATAGCTCAAAGATTTTCTAGGGGTATGGAGGGCATCCTTAGTGAGCTCTCCCACACTTTGCTTCAAGTAGAACTACAGATTGGTTTCTTAATATGTGTTAACATATGTACTATAAAAATTGCACACAAAAAGGAGTTGGTGATTTTCGTGTCACATTTTTGTTAGCGTATGTCAATGAAACTTGTATACACGCAGTTATAAGCTAATTACAAAGAGAAAACTGTAAATAATGCGGACCTTTCAGGAATCATTCCCAACACATACATATATAGGTGCATACTAAATAATATTCATAACGTAGTATCATAGACAAACTAATAATTAGTTATTAGTTGGTCTATGGTAGTACATTGACGAAAAAGCACTGGACTGCAGTGCTGTCGTTTGTACTCTGATCGGAGTATTTGTACTCCGAAAACTAATAGCGTACTTCGGTACTACTCCTTTTATAAAAGTACTCCGCTTTTCATTTCTTCATACTTAAAACTCCTATAGATGTTGTTGGAAAATAATCCAAAAGATTTTATTCACCTTCATTTAAAACTATACATTCGTAGTATATTTTAGTAATAAAATCTATTAACGAGTCCTGTTGAAAAGTTGGTTTGGTACTACTTTGTACTTGATGAAATAACCAAACAGCAGCTAAGAGGTAACGCATCCATGTGTTATATATAATTTTTCTCAGTGTTCGCGTGTAGCGCACTAATGTGTAATCTGATTTGTTTTAGCCTATTAACCTATCTAGTTATGTCATTATGATTCATTCGTTAAACGCTGTGATTGATGTTTATGAAGTGAATAATGAACGCTCTCTTTTTGAAGAACTCCCAAAAAATTCTATTCTAGTCCAGAAAACGTTCTTTTAATCCTTAGATTATATAGCAAACAGGAATGGTGATAAACCAGATTTTGCGTAATGAATTTCTGGTTGTGTTGGTAGTCCATTTTTACATGGATTTGCACGCCATCCCTATTCTAAGCAACTTGTCAATTTGCAAAAAGTAAACAAAGGTTTTGAGCGAAGCATCTGTGGTAAAAAATGTTCTTTTTCGACTTTATTTTGAAACACTTCACATAATTAATTTATATAAATCTTTGCTTCTATTAACAAAAAAGATAATTTAGATAGTGCAATTGCCTCAAACAGGATTCTCTAGTTTATAATCCAATTTATATTCGCAAGCACTGACCAAACACCTCATTTCTGTTTTTTTTAATTGATATGAAGATTTTAACAGACCTAGTGGCACTATAAAACTTTGCACAAAATAAACTTCAAAGATAAATAGTTTTGAAAAGAATTGTTTCCGTACTTTTGTTAAATTTCACAAAAGAATTTTAGATTGCATAAACCTGTTCACAAAACAAAATCACATTTGACAATCCTGCACTCAGCTTTGACAAATCTTCCTTCCAGCATCTCACTTACTCCTATGTATAATCTCGTGCTCTTGACAAATTACGGTCATGTACACGAATTTTACACGATTCAACCATTTCTGTTTGCTCTATATTCTAAGTTTTAATCGCTCTTGCCGTTTCCTATGTCTTTCATGTTTTCTTCATTTTCCTTCTCACAAAAGCTAAGTCCAATTAACAGTAAATTTTTCATGGAAGATTGTGTTTTTGTTTATAATTCGGCGAAGGTATTTAGTGATTTATTTTAACTATATTATTTTTTTACTTTAATTCAAGTGTTGTAAAAACGTTGATTTTTGGTAATAAAACAAAGGAAAAAACTTGAGAATAGTTTCCAATTTTCAAAATACGAAATTCAAGGAACTTACAGCTTACACTATTTCTGTGGAACTTTTTAGGGACAACGATTAAGATTGTCTTCTTTTGTGGAAAAACTAAGGAAATATTTCGTTAGTAGAGCTGATTTTTTGAATAAGTTTTTTTTTTAATTTTGTTTTAAATATGATGTAGATGTAGACCCCGTCGATTTAGTATAACAACAGTTTATAGTTTGCATAATCTGATTGAGATAGGGTTTTTGACTTATTGTGGACAATTCCACAGAAACAGTGGTATTTGATTAAAGAGCACAAATTTTGCAAAATACGAAATTCAAAGAACTTACAGCTAACACCATCTTTTTTAATTAAAATTCTCATTATGTTGTTAGTAAGAAGTTAAATTTTCAAGTTGTGATCTCAATGGGTTTCGAGGCGAGATCATTCTTCTTTTTTTTCTTGTTGGACTATTAATGGATCACATTTGAGAAGAAAACATATAATTTGGTGAAAAATTCATAGGGATCAAGGATAACAAAATAGATTTGTATGACATTTTTTTCGTTAAAAACCAGAGCACAAACGAAAAACAAAATTCTTGTCTCCAAACCCATTGAGATGCCAATTTAAAAATTAAACTATTTACTAACAACATTATGAGCAATAATTTAAAAGTAAAGCAAGGAAAAATTATGAAGCCATGACCACAGTCAACAGATATAAACAAAAATCGAAACGATAAAAACAAACAAAGTTTGCTCGATCTCAAGAAGAATTTGCAACGCAAGCATAATTCTTGATTGAGAAAATATACATACAGTGGGTGCGCGGTCGTTGCTTTACCATATCAATACATTTTGATTCATTCAGAAATTGTGTGATCAGAAATGCTGACACCTATAATTCTGATTTTTAATTTTATGTATTGTAATTCTGCAATAATCCCCTCTCTGGAATTAGTAAGAAACAGTGATTCTTTTGTAACCAATTTATATAAATTAGCAGAGACTAAGCAATAGAATTCAGATTTAATTTCGACTCTAACGAGTAGTTTTATTTCTCAAATAAACATCGGCATACTCTGCCATTTTTATCATTGGCATCCAATATAAAGCGGCATACTCTGCCTTTAATACAAATAGCAGCGTACTCTGCCACAACACTATAAATTGACACCTCCAACCATAAAATTTTCAGCTTCTTCGAAATAAAGGAGTCATCATAACAGCGGTTTCTTAACCATCCAAAAGTAAGTTCGGTAGCGCTCTGCCTTTTCAATATAATTTCTATCCGATGTATAATTAAAAATTCATCATGGACAGTTTCTCATATAATATCGGAACAAACTTACCACAAGATATTCAAGGATAAAGGATATATTTATTATCCTTAATTTTTTCTTCTTCTAAAAGGCATATCTTTTTTATCATTTTCCCTCAAGGATTGTAGTTTCATCTTTAAAATAACCTGAAGGTCATGTCTCTGTGATAATCAGAAACAAGTTTATGATTTTTTTAATATATAACTCAGCAGACCGAAAATCGGCGTATTTTAAGGATTTCAAAGTCCTTTAAGTCAACCAGCATGCGGCACAGCACAAAAATAAATAGTTGAATTGTTATCTCATAACTACTCTTAGCTTTTAGCAAAAGAAAAACGAGATTGGTGATGGTCGGGTTAGGAGAGTGCGAATTTCTATCGATTTCCTGTGGAATGACCCTAATGAGTATCGACCATTATTTATAATGACCTCAAAGTTCTTTCAGATATATAGTTTACTAACTATGCAATATTTACCGGGGAAACAGAACTTCATACAAGTGCAGAGTAAAAATCTAATGTGATCAAAATCACTTTTGCTAATGGAGAAGTATATAAGTGTCAAAGCATCCGAAATGTATATGTCCATAGGTAAAGTACTAAAGTCAATTCTTGGCAATATTGCAGATACAGTATTAAAGTTTCTAAATGTATTAATTGTGTTGCAAGCAATAACAATATGACAAATGTATCCGACCGAAGATCAAAGGCAATCTAGAACAATTCCTAGAAATTCAACAAACATAATTAATATAGAAAACATAATTTCTAGTATAACGACAGGCTTACAGCACGACGACCGGATATGTTAAGAAACTATTCTTGAAAATTCTATGAAAGCTGTTTTGTCGCCAACAAAAGGTAATACTTATAATAAAAAAACTAAGCGTGTTCAAAAATTTTGCTCTGTATGCACGGAGCTTAATAAATAACAGGCGGTTTTCTTACAATACCCTAGATGAATTCCCGTATGTAATTTCGTATGGTTACCCATCTGTGTAAGTTTAACTTTTGAAGTAGTTTTTTGCATATATTTCTAGAACGGTTCGTCGAACAGAAAAAAATTGCAACCAATTTTATAGGATTTCATATTCTGAAGAAGTTTTCAGTATACGTAAAAATCCAAAAATTTTATATCGGAACACCATGAAGGGGTTACCCGATTTAGTCCATTTTTGAAATTATATTTACTATTTTTATGAAAACACTATGTTCAAAATTTCAACTCTCTAAGTACACGCGCTCTTAAATTATCGTGAGGATGGACGAACCGACGGATGGACATGCAAAAATCAGAATAACTTTTAATTTTGTGTAAGGGTGCCTAATCCATTTTGCTCAACGAGAATTATTTCTGTGCATTACTGATTCAAATATTGCAAAAGATTTGAAATGCAGAAAAAATAAAGCGACTGAAGTTGTCAATACGATTTTTCATGATGACTGTATTGAAATCTACAAATATTTTGAAAATTCAAAAGTTTTCAATAATTAAATATTAAACCAATGATCGAATTTATGTATTTTATTAGTATACACCTATATTGATTTGCTTTATGCAGGTATGCTTTTCTCAAGAATAGCTTTTCATAACAGAACATTTTTACTTCATGAAAGTATGATCTGAATGAAAGCTAATAATTAATGAATCTTTTAAATCAACAGCTCTCAACTAAACTTACGAAATTCTTACAGATGAAAACAAAAATTCATGGGACAATCTTAAAATAATAACCAGCTGTTTCTATATAAAAAAAATATAAATAATGTAATAATAGGAGATATATAAAGTTTTATTTAAAAATCTAAATATGAATCATTTTAATGAAAATGAGTTTTATGTACTCCGTTTTTTCCGAAAGTACTCCGCTTTGGCAGCAAATTATACTACTCTTGAAATTTTCCAAACGACAGCACTGCTGCACTCTGGTTACAATGTTGACTTTATTTCTAGAATCAGTCTATCTTTCTCCGAAGTGTATGCACGAAATTTATGTTTGGTCTCTGGAGATTTCCACAAAAAAAGATTGTTAGAAAGAATTTATCTTTAAAAATTATATCTTGGTGCAAAAATTTTACGGGATAAACGGATAACATGGCAAATTTGTTTAATTTTTTTTTTTTTTTTTTTTACGAAAAAGCTTCTGTTCCTTAAATCCATTATTTTATCAACTTTAGGTTTTAATAATTTTCTAACAAAATTATTAGTATTTTTATTAGAAAAACTTTAGAAAAATCAAAAGGATGCATTTTGAAATATTCGAGAATAAAGGATATTTGTATTATCCTTAATTTTTTTTTTCTTATAAAGGCATTTTTTATATAATTTTCCTTGAAATATTGAACGTGTCTTTTTCAAATAACTTAAAGACCATGCCCCTAAGATAATTAAAACTAAAATTATGTTGTTATTAATATATAACATAGCATACTAAATATCGGAAAATTTTAATTAAGGCAGCATCCATTGCAGCACAAAACAAACTTAACATTCAGCAAAAGAAGAAAGACATTCGGGTTGGGAAAGCGCGAAATTATTCGATTTTCTATCGAATGACCCTATAATAAATTAAATAAAAATTAACAAAAAACTTTGTCAAACTCATTTCAGACTACTCTTTTTTGAGGCCAGCCCGTCCTTTTAACTCGTACACGAATTTGTCTGTCTGTAGGTATATTTATTTATATATTTCTTTTTTACTATTTTCGATACTCTCGTAGACCCACTTTCGTCATCACAGCGAGCTGAAATATGGCACACAGGTTCATGTCGCGTGACAATTGAATCTATCAAAATTTGAACCGGAAATTTCCATGGAAACCCCGGAAAATCGGGAAAAATCATTTGAAAATTTGGAACAAATTTGATTGGTGATAAATCCGTTTCAGGAAAAATGCAGTTTGCGATTTTTCCGAAAAAATTTTCCGGAATCTTCCGACTTTTCCGGTAAAAAAGCTTTCTAAATTATGCAGGATCAAGTTCCCTATCAACTGGCATCATTACTTTCTCTCCGACAATGGTGAAAACTTGCAGAAAAAAACGAGGAAAATTCAGGTAAAACGCTTTTCTGGAGTTTCTCCGACCAAGGAAGCGTTTGAGCGTTTTGCAACCAAGACAAAGTTGTAGAGCGAAATGAGTTGCATAAAGTTGCTTTTGTGGAAAACTCCATGGAAAACCCGGAAAAGCGGGAAAACCATCGGAAAAATTTTCATCGATATGATTAGTGATAAATCTGTTTCAGGAAAAATGCAGATTTTTCCAATTTTTCTGGAAAATTTTCCGACTTTTCCGGAAAATTTTCCGACAAAAAAGTTTTATAAGCTATGCGGAATCATTTTTTTTCCGTCCTACTGGCATCAATACTTTTTCTTCAACAATCATGAAAACTTGCATGAAAAATCGAGGAAAATTCATGTAAATTTTTAAAAAAAATTTCATAGTAATAGGAAAAGTCTGTGGAAAACATGGAAAATCGGGAAAATTCATGTTATATGGGATCAAGTTGGAATACAGCTAAAAAGCGCTGTTTAAAACATAATTTGAATTTCAGAAAACCGTTGCAGTACTTCAAAAACTTGATACTCGAAAAATTTTTGTTTTCGGATCGGCACCAAACATGACTTAAAAACAGTTTTAAAATATCTCCATGCGTGCTGCATATAATAATTTAGTTAACGTAAAAAAAGGCAGAAAATAAAATAATTAAAAAAACGAGTTTTCAAACAAAACTGAGGCCAAGCCGCATGAAAAAGTAGAAAATAAACTTTTCTTCACACACAGAGGTGGACTCAGATTTTATTCGCTGACAATCACCGATATATTTCAGTGATTTGATTCATGAAGAGAAAGAATATTTAAGAGAAATGTCCCAATCAAAAAATCTGAGTACACCTCTGTGTGTGAAGAAAAGTTTATTTTCTACTTTTTCATGTGGCTTGGCCTCAGTTTTGTTTGAAAACTCGATTTTTACTTATTTTATTCTTTCCGAATACTCTTAATTAAAGAGCAGAACACACAAGTAGTCTCCGGAGGCCTGAAGACAAAAAATGAACAAACTTCAGAGACTGGGAACCACACATGAAGACCCGCTTGTTTTGAAATACACAACGGGAAACCGGAGACTAAAAAAGTCTCTAGAGACTTGAACTTTATAGAAATATTTTTGCGTTTGCAATGTGTATACATGGGACCTCTGCGTCTCCAGAGACCGAAAAAGTACTCTCTGGAGGCCAAAGCTTTCGCCGTGTAGCTTCAGTTTACGAGATTGTATCTAACGGTCAGTTTTTAGTTCGATTTTCCGCCAAGTTCTGAACAGATATGGCCTAGATAGTGCCAATTAAGCGCAGTTATTCAAGGACAGTCTAGAAGAGGAGTACCTTAGCTCTAAGCTAGATACCTGGACATAGCAATATTGAGGGCAATGATATAGTAAATGACCTAGCAAAAATGGATTGTGAAATGGATAGCTCACAGGAGTATGAGAATCCCGATTGGCTATACAACAGGAGGAAAACCATGGAGCTCCTTAGTGTTAGGCAGAGTAGATTCGGCACCAGGAAACTAGTAGGGGTGGCAACGGGTCATGGAACACAGGTAACCATGCTAAGAGGCTAGGTTTAAAGTCAAGCGATCTTTATCGAAGATGTAAAACTCCTGGTTTAAGTGAATCAAACTAACATTTATACTAGTGGCCCCCTAAAACCCAACCGCAGGGTACTTTTAATGGTTTTTTATTTCCAGCATGAATCGGTAGTATTCTAAACCCAACTTTGACTGCACAGTATGAAACATGAAGTTACCGTTTATAACTGAATGTTGACCTTGGTTTTGAATTTTTAATTATCCTTTGAACTCTTACTTAAAGCGAAGCAATTAACACAGACTAAGAAAGCTAAGTCTTAACGAGGAAGTGTAATTATTGCTTTTCTCATTATTTTACGACGGTTCTGACTTTCTCAGAGGCCTTAGAATTTAGTCTCGCGTCGTATAGGCATAAGGTAAGGAATGTATTTCTTCTTCTTCTTATAAAGTATTTATTTCTTAGTTTCAATATTTTCTACAATCGGTGCTCTCTATATTTACAAAAGTCTCTTCTTTTCTCATATAGTTATCTAAAAGAAGTTGTTTCATTCATTATAACACCTTTTGCCGTATGCCGATAGCATATTTTACAGCACTTATAGTGTACCTACTAATCAGGTTATTAGATCTTGTATGAAATCATTGAAATCATGAATGAATAAATTCAATTTCCTGGACTAAGGCATAATTATCGAAAAAAAAAAAATTATGAAAAAGTAAATTCTTTCGAACAACCATGAAAAAACCTGAATAAAAGCAAAACTGATTTTGAATATCTTAATTTGTTGGTGACAAACTCTCGTCTATTTATCTAAAATTAATTATCATATCTAAATATCGCAGAAAATAACTTGTGTTATCAGAAAAATAACTAAAAAGTTTAGGATCGCCGAAGGCAATGTCGTGACGGATTAATTGAAAACATAACGATTTTATCCGCTGAGGCGCAGCAATTAAAAGTAAATTTAAAGACGGAAAATGGAGAATATTGCCGTATTGCGGTGTTGTGTAAGTAACTATCATACAAGTATATCTGCAATGTTGCTCTATGTTATCTTTTATATATTGTCCGTGAAACTGTGGCATACGCCACACATAGTCGTCACGGTCAGTTCACATTGGGCACAATGTGGTCAATCTTTGATTTGATAAACTTGCTACTCTGTCTGTAGTATACAATTTTCGCTATTAACTTTTGATCTGATGCAACTTTTGCATGAAGACATGAAGACATTTATGGAGGCTATTTATTCCGTGGACCTAGAAATAATCTGAAAAGAATGTGAAGCTGCTGATTATAAAAGCCTCCGGTTATTGACTGCTTATAGGTAAAATAAAATTTTTTACCAGTGTTGAGGAAGGTCATAGTCTACATGATCTCCTTTAAATTTCATAGACTCGAGGTTTCTAAATAGTGCTCAGGCGCGCTACCTTGGCTGTGACTTGAAGTTTAATCCTCTTCTTCTTCTTCAGATGTTACTTTGGTAAATTTTGTGTTTTTTTTTTATTTGTTTCATATTTTTCTGCTAGTCAGTGCTAGACAGCATAAATCTATTGCATTACAAAAGATGTGCTTCTATAAAGCCTCCATTTTTAATATCTTTCATTGTATTCACAAAATAGAAGCAATTTTCAAGAACAAAGACGAAAAAACGTGACTGACAGCTGCCAAATTTGATCTTGTCCTAAATATTTACTAAATATTTTGCCATAGATATTAATCTTTATAGCTTAATCGAATCCAAGTAAATATTTAATTTTTTCGGTTTCATATAGATAGATAGAAATCAAGCGTCTCGTCGACGGGGCCATTTGCATCTTTCAGAGTTTTGCACGATGATGACTTTTAGATTCTTACGGAGCAATCAAAACTCTGGTTCATTGAAAAAGGCTTAAGGTCTTGAAATAGTTTTGTAGAGCTATGTACATTATACCAGTTAAAAGCAATTTTAGATTTTCTAAAAATAGCTTGGTCATCATTAGATTTATTCCTGCATGGCTTAAACTATACCTAGACTATATATACATCGTCTCGAATGAGCTTATAAATTGAAGGTAACCAGCATAATTGTGCATTATGAATGCATATAAAATTTGAGAAAGGTATTAGAAGTTCTGCTACTGGCGTCATATAAGCCATTAAGAATTGTTCAATAACTATAAGTCCTTCCCATATAGACAATTATTAAGAATAAATAAAGGAAATCAAAACAAAATTCCCTTCCTGTACACAATTAAAGTTCCTAGGAACAATCTACAGAATCTCTTTGGATAATTACTAGAAATTCTTCTAGATTTTGCTTAGAGTATAACAAGAGCCTGAATATCTATGTTATCAAATCGGATGCTTCTTTGGAAGATATGATGCATGCCTTTATATTCAATTCATCAGACATTCGTACAGGCCTATTCTAGGAAGGAAGCGGTTCAAGTTTTCTCTTGTACTTCCCTCTAGCTTCCTTGGAAGGAACGAGGATGCATGCATTTTCATTGGACACTTTATGGGACATTTATAAAGGCATGTCCTTGGGAGCCGTTCAAGGTTTTTATAATTAAATTTACTCTGTGCATAGAAAGTTTTGCTATGAAATTGACCGAGTTTGCTGATTTGGCTCGATAATTGATTGGAAAAAATACTTTTACAATCGAAAAAAGAAATTTCTATGTAAAAACAGGCGTTTCGTAATAGCAGAGGAACCGTATTACTCATCAGTACGGCTTTGATCCTACCTGCCGTATACGACAAGGTGCAGTGCTTTTACATAGAAATTTTTTTTTTTAATATTTTTCAGTTGTAAAAGTATTTTTTCCACTCAATTCTCGAGCTGCGGATTTGGCAGCAAACTAGGTCAATTTCATATAAATTCGTAATGAATTTATTTCAAAACATTCTATGAAATTCTAGTCCCGTATAGGGCTAATCTTGCTAGGAATTCAAGTAAATACGTATGTAATTCACACTTAAAAATTATTTTAAGTGCATATTAGGTCAGCTTGGCTGTGCACATTTTCGTATACGGTAGGCAGGAACCAAGCCGTACTGATGAGAATTATGGTTCCTGCTATTACGAAACGCCGGCTTTTACATAGAAATTTTCATTTTTAAAAAGTTTTTTCGTTATAAAAGTATTTTTTCCACTTTACTCTGTGCAAGCGAAAACATAACTGCGTGTACTTGGATTCACCACAAACAAAACAGGAACGAGCTTAAAAAGATACATTGCACCTTGCAGCAAGCTTCTTCCAGAATCAATATGGAAAGCATAAAAATTTGTTCAGCTTTTTCATCTTTTTGCTCTAAGTTTTACTGCTTCCACAGGCCTTCACGTGTAAGGCTTGAATAGATTTCGCCCTGCTGGGTAAGTTCTTCGCAGCACCGTAACATATTATTACCAAACTTTCAAACTCAAATTGGTGTGCGAACTTTTTCTGTGCAGGCTATACGTAAATGGAATAGTTTTCCCACTAGTACTCAAAAAGCTAATACCGCTGGTAAATTGGGCAGACTCTAGACTTCGATCTGCTTACTTTGAATTCTCGATTTTTCTTGATAGTGTTAGCGGGCACGTGTTTTGCTTTGTCTTGCTCCTCTGGGTTTTGTTTTCTTTAATTTAGCATTTTCTCAGTCTTTCTATTTTTATTTTCGATTTAGATGTTTCAGTAAACGATATTCATTAGTTCTTTTTTTTTGCTCTCTATATTTTTAAATATTTTTGTTGTTGATATTTTTAATATTATTATTTATAATGCATTTATTTTTATTTTTGCCATATAATTTTCATTACTTATTACTTATACATTATTAGAGTTAGTCAAGTATCCGATATTCTAAACCTGTGTATAATGTAACTATTATAAGATCTTTTGTACAAAATTAGTAAATAAAGCTAAAGTCAAATAGTTCGACAAATCTTCTTCGTGAATACCATGACTTATCTATAATACGTGGAGATGCGCTTAGCAGTCATAATTATCTTCGAAAAGTAATTCAAATTCACATAAATAAAATTAAGCATAAAATAAATATAACAATCAAAAATCATAAAAGCTTTCTTATCTGACTCTTAATTTGCCCTTTAGTCAAATTAAAATCACTGCATTCAGAATAAGCGATATTAAACAAGAGAAAAAGCTATAATTGGTCTAAGACCAACTCTTATGATACCCTAGATGAATGCCCGTATGAAATTTCGTGTGGTCACCAATTTGAGATTTTTTGCATTCGTTTCTCGCATGTATTTCTAGAACGGCTCGTCGGACAGAAAAAATGATTATAACCAATTTTATAGGATTTAACATTCTGAAGAAGTTTTTAGTACAATAAAAATGTGTAGGACTGATCGTTTTCAGAGTATATGTAAAAAATCAAAAATTTTATATGGCAACACCAAGAGGGGGTTGCCCGATTTAGTCCATTTTTGAAATTTTCTTTGCTATTACTATGAAAACACAATGTACCAAATTTCAGCTTTCTATGTCGACGTGTTCTCAGGTAGTGTCCAAATATATCGTGGAAAACGAAATTTTTGTATGGCAACCCCACGAAGGAGTTGCCCGATTTGTCTCATTTTCGAACTTAATTTTACTTTTTTTTTTTAATGTCCGTGTACAAAATTTCAGCTTTTTAGGTGAACGCGTTCTCGAGTTATCGTGCGCACGGACGGACGGACGGACGGACGGACAGACGGACATGCAAAAATCAAAATAACTTTTAATTTTATGCGGGGGTGTCCAATCCATTTTGCTCTACCATCATTATTTCTGTGCGTTACAAACGGAATGGCAAACTTAGTATACTCTATATCTATAGATTTCATCTAGGGTATAAAAACGAGTCATCGCAGATATCGGCTCAAGCACGCCGTAATTAGTGATGTGATAAAGAACTTGGAAAAAGCCATATAGTGGAGGAGTGGAAATTCTAAAACCAACCAGAAATTGAAGGGAGTTAATAAAGCCCTGTAAAATATCCAAAGCGAAGGCGACTCTGGAAAAGTTACGTCTTTTATCGGGGGCATCTCAAGAGAGTAGATTAAGCCTTTGCAAATATGGGCGCAGAGTAATGGGATCGCTCCAAAGAAGGCTACGAAGAGCAAACCTAAGAAATCTTCGTTAAACGGCCTCAATTGGAGTAATATGCACCCCATAAAAAGGAGCCCAAACAGAACAAGCATACTCCAAAATATGTCTGACAAAGGTACACTAGAGAAATTTGGAGACATATGTATCGTCGAATTTCTTAGACCATCGTCTCACAAAACCTAAAATAGTTTTGGCCTTGTTCACGAAACGAAAGTTAGATACGATTCCGAAATCTTTAGTTTTGCAAAATTTAATCAATAAATTTCCATCTTTAGAATAATCAAAATACAGGGGACACTTTTTTTCTAGTACGCTTACTAATAAAAGCCATGCTGGAAGAACCCTATTAACGACTTACAATGAAAAGTTACAATGTCAGAAAAAAGGGCTTCAAATAGCTCGGCAATACAAAACAATTTAGCGACTGGCCGATAATTAGAAACATCATTTCTCCTTCTTTTCTTGTGTAAGGAAATAATAACAGAAAGTTTCTGTAAACTATGGAAAAACACCACTACGAACACATAAATTAAATGAATAACGCAGAAGAATAGGCACAAGAGACGGACGGTATATTTTCAATACAGATGCAGAAACACCATCATGATTACTAGAAAAACACTTCAACAACCCTGAAATGCGTTTCAGAATTTTTTCCTCGTCAAGTACAGGGTGGGCCAAAAGTCACCATGGGGTTTAAAGATTTAATAACTTTTTCGTTTATATATTTTTTTATTTTTTTTTTTAGATTATATAAATAACATCTGGAGAATAAATAATGGAGAGATTCACAACTGAACAAAGAACCAGAATAATAGAATTTTATTACTTAAATCAGCGATCAATTATTTTAACGCAAAGAGCATTTTTAAACCCCATGGTGACTTTTGGCCCACCCTGTATTATTTTGGTTGTTTGTTCCGTATGTGAATCTATCCATTATTTATTCTCCAGATGTTATTTATATAATCTAAAAAAAAAAATAAAAAAAAAAATAAAAAAAAATATATAAACGAAAAAGTTATTAAATTTTTAAACCCCATGGTGACTTTTGGCCCACCCTGTACAAGCTCCCCTATCTCAAGAGAAGTAGATGGAAATTTCATCAAATGGTCAGTCAGACAGTCTGAGGGTACATGCACAACGAGGCGAGGAGCGGTCAGGAGAGGGGAGGCAAAACTATACCTATCAAGAGTTGAAGAAATAAAATGATTGCACGCTGTACTATGAAAGTGTTCATAACAACGCTGTGGCAACGCGATGTGGCGAGACACCTCGAGGTATCTCGCTCGAGAATGAAATTTTTCATTTTTCGCGGGGTGTAGCGCGCTAATTTTGATAGCTGGCATATCTTTTATGTTTTTTCTTTGATATAATTGAAGGGTTCTTTACTCATTCTCTTATACTGGAAGAATCTATCAGGATCAGTCCGTAAATCTTCATATAGATGATAAAATTCGCCAAATTCCAGACGTTTCATATTGCATTACTTAATAAACACAAAATTTCTTCTTCAGTATCTGATGACATAATTTATATGCTTTCACTTCGCGATTTACCAAGAACCTGAACGCCTTGTTGTGAACACTACACCTCGAGATGTATCTTCACCCCGCCTCACTCAACTGCCTAGCCTCGCCACGTTGTACACGTACCCTTAGACAAGGCAAATTTTTCTTGGGATAGACAGTTCTTTTGGTAAAATTTCTCTACTAAATTTCAGAAACACGCTCACTTATGAAACCTCTTAACTCTTTAAACAGAATAGCAATTTTTATTAATCGCCTTTGACAGTCCAGTTAAGAACAGTTCTGAATTTTTATCTATAGAATTGGAAGAGATCTCCGAAAATCAAATAAGGAGACTCATTTATTGAACAGTTATAGATATCTGAATTGAGAAACTCAATCCAGATTAAGTCAACACACCTCATTTGAAATTAGCTCAAAAACAATAATTAGATTACGGCGCGGGGCGAACATGAAGGCAGATACGTGTTGGTTGTTTTTTTCTCAGTCGAAATTTCTATGGTAAACTATGTGCGCTGAAATGAAACCATCTCAAGTTTTTGTGGTAATCAATCAAAAACTAAAATGGTTTAAAAACCAAACAAGAATTCGATACGTAATATTATGAATCGATGCAATCCATGGTTATATTTGAAAATAAATCAAACCGGGACCACAGTCATCAACCTTTAAAAGAATGAGGATGGAATGTTAATTGATGCTTGAAGCCGCGAATGTGATATTTTTGTGTTTACTGCTTACTCATTTCTGCATCTCATTGAGAAATTTACTACTGAGTTAGTCGTGATTTGATTTGAATTTCCATCAGCACTCAGATATTGTCAATAAATTTTATTCAATAACATGATTATTACTCAACACTTCAAATTCCCCCAAGTCCGATTCGGCATGACTTATAATGCATAGTCATTAGGAATACCAGGGGTAAATCCACTGTTTTCCCTAAGGATCTCTTAACATTTTCGTCTTTGGTTACATTCATGTCCCAAGTTGTTTACTGTTTTTTTTTTAATCCCGGTAGCATTATAAGTTGTCTAATTTATGATGAATTCGGGAGCTGTAAACCGCAGAAAAACCTGAACCGCCCCGCATCACCCACGGTTAAAACGATGCAGTGCAGGAATCCTGCAGTTGAATGAAATAGGGCGGTCATGTCATCGTGCAAAACTCGTAGAGTTTTTGTTTTCTTTGTCATAGCTTTAGTTGGTATTTATAGTGTCTTTACCGGCGAGACGTGCTTTGAATATCTATTGTTGTTAATTAGACAGATCCGTAGTTGAGTATGTCGTAAACAGACTATAGCGCAGTTGTTGCTATTTAAGCGATTAGAGGTCAGTTTACTCGGAGTGAATCAGTGACGTTCTCATACTGTGGCTTCTGTTCTGTATATCATTGAAATCGTGACACGTTTGCATTGGACGGACACGTAATCGGTTTTTGATTGCTTAATATGGACAAGTCATGCACGCGTATATCTTAAAATAAATTATCAAGAAAAGTTTTATTGTAATTTTACTATGGAATGCCGTAATAATATTTACTCGACTTATTGAAAAATTAAATTTCTGCTAAATAAAATATTATTATTTTTTTTTTTTAATTTTTAATTTTTAGCACATGTTTATCTATCTCAAGCAATTTATTAAAAAAAATTCCGGTTTTGGATTAGCTATCGAGGGTAATGCATGAGGTCTTGTTGCCGAAATGCGAGTTAAATGTTAACGCCAACGGGACGAGAGATCCCAAGCACAGATGCCAGTCCTGCTAGAAACGGTATCACCAAACCTTCCCTCCCACAGAGAATTACCTAACAATTGGAGACCACACCGGAAAAGCAATCTAAGTATTTTTGTATTGTTTTTTTTTTAATTAAGATAATGGTGACAAGTACTTAGTTCGTAAAGGCGTGAAGGGCAGTTTACCCATACATTCAGAGCTAGAAACAATATAAATTTCATAAACAAACGATATTAAATGAAACCTCGATTGCATGAAAATAACAGACAAATCCCCGCGTCCACTGAAATAAATAAGTCCAATTTGATTTTTTAGACAATATCCAACACAAACTAGAAAGGGTCCGGTAAAAAAATCATCCTTTGAAGGTTTGTTTTCTCGGGGACTATGTAAACAGCCGGAATATGATATCCTTGAGCACTAATTGTACCAACTGTTGTTGCCAATAAACCTTGCTCTTCTGAAACTGCTTGCGAAATCAAACAACTTCCTTTTTCTGCTAAAACTTGAATTAAACAAGGAAAAAGATAGAATTCGTCTGAAACGAATTCTTACGATACCCCAGATGAATGCCCGTTTATAATTTCGTATGGGTACTCCTCTATGCGAGTTTGGTTGTTGTTTTTCGAATCTATTTGTAGAATAATTTGCCGAATAATAAAATTTATTATAACCAATTTCACAAGATTTTATATTCTGAAGAACTTTTCAGTACAATCAGAAACACTGATCACTTTCACAGTATCCGTAAAAAAACTCAATTTTTGTATGGAAAATCATGCCCACTTTGGTCCACTTTTGGAATCGTATTTACTATTTTTATGAAAACGTTGTGTAGAAAATTTCAGATTTCTATGTCAGCGCGTTCTCATGCAGTATCCTATGAAAAAGTTTGTCTCATTTTCAAATATAAATCGACAATTTTTTTAAAATGGCCGGATGTATCCACACATAACAAACATTGGCAAAGAAACATTTGTCAAACATTTGACAAACAGTTTATAGGCAATTGACAAATGTTTGACAAATGTTTAGTTTTAATCTTGTATTCTAAGATTTGAAGTAACGTGCATTACAGCATCTTTCGTCGTACTTGCTTCAACGTTCGAAAAAATTTGCTCTTCCCTAGAAAACCGGTATGTATACTGTATCAAGAATACTCATGTGGGTTGGCCCAAAAATATCAGCGGGCCATCCCACACGAGTATTCTTGATGCGATATGAATACCGGTTTTCTAGGGAAGAGGTGAGAAGAAGCAATGAGATATATCTACATTTTGGAGAGATATTTCTTTACTTCTTCTCACCTCTTGCCCAGAAAACCTGTTTGCATACTGCATCAGGAATACTCGTGTGGGATGTCCCAATAATTTCAACTCTAATTCCACATACACTTATGTACATACGTGCCTCAGTGTTGTATCGTAATAAGGGTTTTTACACTTTTACCGCGACTGTATTAGAAATTTTTGACATTTTTAGCACTACTATAAAATAGTAATAAAAAGTATTGTGAATGTTGAATTTGTGAAAACAAATGTGTTTTGAAAGGGAAAAATTAAAAAATGGTGGTTACGCATCTTTGTTTCGGCGGTGGTGATGCGACTTTAAGCTAAGGGTGTGCTGGGAATGAAATATAATTTGAAAATTTCGAGGAATGAGCTTTTATCTTAGATTTTGTCGAAGATTTCATCTGAGACAATTTTATCAATCTATTTATGACGTTACTCAAAGCACATATGTATGTACTAGCTAAAATTGCCCGTTCTTAGAACGGTATTCTCTATAAAGTATATAATTGTTTTTTTGTTTTTTTTTTTTACTCAAAAAGAAGCATGCTGAGAATCCAACGCGTTACAGAGAGTGAGGGATTTTCTTAAATATAAGCTTTAAATAAATTAATAGAGTCTTAGTACGCAACAACTTTTGAGACATGATTAGATTTTCAGAAAAACTGCAAGTTTTTATTATACTTCTGCACTTTTGTAACACGTACAATTTGTCCTGTGTCATATTTCAGTAAATTTTAAAAGGAGAGCACAAAATTAGCAGTTAATTACCTTGTAAATTGTCTCTTTGAAAATTTTCGTGTATTATTTTTCAATATTTAGAATTGTACCTTACTTTTAATCTTAAAAAATTCCTCTTCCATATCCCAGAGCCATGTCCATAATTGCTTATCATTCAATACAAATTAATTTGAGTAAAACACACACCTTAATTAATGGCATAGGACATGATGATATTAAATCTAAAATGGTTTTAGTTAGGTTATGTCACGTTAGGTTAGGCCACTGAGGTCAGAGTTGATCCATTGTGTCCTCACCTAAAAATATTAGGCAAACTCAAGCCATTTTACGAGCTCGATTTTTGGCCTTAGGGTTAGATTACATACAGGTTTTTCTTTTTTTAATTTGTAACCGCCTAGAAATTCAATCGCCCTTTCACTTACTTAAATAGCCTTATATACCGTGTCCACAAATTGTTGTCGGCAAGGAAGAAATTATTGCGGAACTTCTCTAGAAAACGTTTTTTTTTTAATTCTTGGAAATTCACCTTTACTCAATGTTATAATACTGTAAAGTTTTTGCCTTATTTAAATCAGACAGTCATTGATAAATCATCATGAAAGCTAAACGTCAGCTATTTTTACAGCTACATAAAAATGGTAAAAGAAACTGTGAGATATTTCGGGCTTTAAAAAGTATAGGTGTGTACAAAAGATTGGTGGACCGAGTAGTTGCAAGATTCAGGGACTCGGGTACTATAAAAAAAAATCCTGGTAGAAAAAGATCCGTTAGGACTGCGATTAACAAGAAAAAAATAAGGGAAAGAAATCGAAGAAATCAACATCAATCAATGACAACTTATCAATAACAATTTCTAAGTCATCAGTCTGCAACATTATACATAAGGATCTAAACATGAAGGCCTACAAGAAAAAGAAAATGCATTGTCTAACGGAAAAGCAGAGAGTTGCCAGAGTGAAAAAGTGTCGGTACCTCCTTCAATGCACGCATATTCTGACATGAGATAATTGTTTCTTATGAAAAGTTGTTCGTTTTACAACAACAACACAGCGTGCGGAATGATCGTTTGTATGCAGTTAGTATGAATGATATCCTTACCAACGTAAGAGCAATTGAAAGATATCAGAACGCCTCCTCTGTTATGGTGTGGGGTGCTGTTTCAAAACGTGGGAAGATACCCCTCCTTTTTGTCGATAAAGGGGTAAAAATAATAAAGGAATACTACTTAGAAAAAATTTTGAAAAATCATTTAATTCCTAATGCTACTGAAATATTTGGAGATGATTATTTTTGTTTTTAACAAGATTCAGCACCATCGCATGCCGCCAACCTTGTTCAGGAGTGGATGAGACATAACTTGCCGGATTTCATATCTAAGGAAGAGTGGCCTTCATCATCACCAGACCTGAACCCTCTTGATTTCTGGATATGGGGATACATGCTCAGTAAACTTATGAATGTTAGAAAAATGAGTTTGGAAAATTTTAAGAAACTCTTAATTAAAATATGGAATGAAATTCCTGATGAGGCCGTGCGTGCCTCCTGTGGAGCTTTCACCAAACGTTTGAAGGCCATTGTTCAAGCTAAAGGTGAAAGATTTGAACTATATTAAATAAATATAAAACATTTTTTGTAGTGGATACAGGAATTAAATGAAATTAAAAATTATTCACAATTAGTCTTCATTTGAATATAATTTAATGCCGACAGTAATTCGTGGACAAAATGTGACATTTTCTTTCAAGCTGGAACAGTTGGCGTAGAATTTAAAGCAACAGGCTACATAAGCATTATTCGAGATTACATAAGAAAAATAAAATTGAAAAAAGTAAAGATTTGTAGCAACAGGAGCTAAAAAACCATCACAGGTTGTACATCTTCTCGAAAATAAAAGAAGTGTCTATAATTTGAAAAATACATGACTTAGATTTTTTTCTACATTTTTCTGGTAACTGTTATAATTTGGTCTATCACCCGACTCCGGCTTGACGTCGACTTACGGGACACCCTGTATATATATATAAATATACGAATTGGGTAACAAAATATCTGTCGAAATTTTCTCTTACTATCAATACTAAGTGTATAAAATTTCATTTCAATTCATGCGTGAGGAATAGTTTACTTTTTGGCTTCAATGAACCACTTACAAGTGTTCGACGTTATTATTACCTATCACATCTCTAAATCATCGTAATCCATATCGAATATCTACATTCCCATTAAGATTCATTAATTTAGCTACTGCATAAACCGGATCTTCCAATCGGAAGAGAGTTCTATATCGAAACCAAACATCGCTTTCCTCAGATTCGTTTCCAGACTGATTTCAATTCGTTAATCGTCGCATTTTCACTGACCGTGAATGAACTAATATATACACAGGTATTGATATTATGAATTAATTTTTTTTATTGTTTATATATTTTTCATACCTATATGCGCAGTCGCTAAATAAAATAACAATTTTTTTCGCATGTTTACATTTTCCTCAAGTCTTCTTGTTGGATCGTACTAAAAAAAAAAAAACTTGCTCATATTTTCATACGAATATGGATCATCTGCGTAGGAGATCAAAACAAATTGCTTTTCGGCGTTAAATAACTATGCAAATTTATTTATTTATTTCTCTTCCAATATTCGTCGCCAAATTCTTGAAAGAAGAATATAAATCAAGTTCAAACACACTTCTGTGAACAGCAATGCATTCTCAGCCTTTTGCTATTATTATAAAATTATAATTAATTAGACAGACAGATAAAACGGAACTAGACAGAAAAAAAATAACTCATGTCCGAATTGATAACTTTGACTTTTCAAAATCCTATAAAAAGATTAATTATTTAACGACTTTTAGCAGCTGATTTGATCATCTTAATCAATTAAAAAAAAAAAAAAGCTGAACTGATGATCCGTTCATCAAATATTGCGCAGCGGCAGATCACCTGTTTTTTGTGAGAAATAAATATTTCCGGGGCTCGTCAATTTTCATTCGACTTTTTAGTGGATGTTTAAGTTTTTATCTATATAATTAATTTTTAAAGTAGATTAGTTTTTATTTTTTTTCATTTTCAATGGGCGACAATAGTTGAGTAAGAGTGTACATAATAGAGCTTCAATTAAAAAATAAAATTAAATAAATTTAATTGCAAATGACTAAATATTTGACTTTAGATTTCCATAATAAAGTGTTTGTGTGTGTGTAAAAGGGAGATATTTTTTCTTTGATTGTGTGTGTTTTTTTTTAGTACCGTAAAACGGGATAACTTTGGGACACTTTTGCAATGTCAATCATGTTCATCCCTTTTCGCTGATACTGCGGTTTCAAATGAATTTGAACTTTGTAACACGTGCCTTGGAATGCGTCCAACATTTCATTATTAATTAAAAGTCATGTAACTTGCTCCATATGACTCGTACCTAAACGTTACAGTCAAAAATCTTTGTAAATGGGAGGTTGGAAATCTGTAAATCTGTGTAATAATTGTGCCCCTTAAAAATCATACTAAAATCTAAACCCAATAAATAATTAAGCAAAATTACGAATGAATAAAAGTATAAATAATTATCTTGCTAAATACTCCTTATATTGCTCAAAATAAAATATCCCAAAATTAAAATTAATCATATCCTAAGGCAATGAAGATGTCTCCGATTAAATTTGTCCACGAAGTCATGTCACCTAAATTACCAGTAATTATGGGATTCGGAACCATCCCTGTGGAGGAGAGAGACAGCTGTGAGGCTTCCGGCGGGGACTATGTTTTTTCTCGTCGACTGGCAGGAGGTTGGAGAAGAAAGGAGGATTAGGCACGAGGCAACACGAAATGGTTGAAAAAGAAGTTTTTTTGAAATAATATAGAGAAAACAACAATAAAGTCATTAGAAGTAAAATCGGCAAGGTGAAAATCAAAAGGCGTTAAGGAACAAAAGGAATACCGATCGATTGATTAAGAAGACGGATCCTCGAAAGGGTTATTACCAAGTAAAGTAAAGTAAAAAAAAAGGACAAAAACAATAAATAAATACTTCTTAACCTAACTAATAAAATTCTGAAATGAAAAATAAAAAAGTACTAACAAGATAACTAGAGTGATTTGGAAGCAGGACGGCCGTGTCAGGGACAAATTAGGCGCATTAAAAGTGTGAAGATTTCCACCCGCCAATAAAATGATTTTTTTTATGGAATTAAATACAGAGTTATCAATAAATTGGTTTCCCTCCTTAATGTAAACTCCACAAAAGCCAATCCCTAGACAATTGGTTTACAACTTCCTCGTTGGAAATGTAGCTGGTGATTTGTTCTCCGAACAAAGTAATTCTTAAAATCGCCCTGTATTGATGTCTCAATCTTACCCCGCCATGTGGGAAACTTTGGGACAGTCCTATTTGTAGCTATGAAAGATGAGAAAAAATTGATTTGTCACAATTTTCCACATCAGCTGTTTATCTAACAATATCTGTCTTTGAGATGATTTTTCTTTCTTTTGATACAAAAATGTTTCAAATTTTTATTTTTTATTAAAAATGGTACGAAGTACATTTAGAACATTTCTATGAAAAATGTTGATACAAAAACGTAGGGAAATGCGGCGGGAGGAAAAACTGATAGTAGATAACCATATTTTCCCGCCATTTTTTTTTATACGGCTCAGTATCAGATGAAGGGGTGTGTAGTTTATTATTTATTAGTATAGCTGTCGAAAAGTGTATTACTCTGTATTTGTTAATTAAGCATCTTTAAATTATTTTCAAATATTTCCAAAATTTGAATTTGTTTTACACACAAATTCATAAATACCGTTATTTATTTCAAAAACTTTCTCCCAAAGTTATTGCTTCTTATTAATGCCTACCTACCTACCCTCTATCACTGGAAAAAAGACTGCATGCCAATACCTGTATCAGTTTTAGTAGTGAAGGTTTATTCGCCCATTCAAGCTAGATCATAAAATTGCATACAAGCAATAATCACAGGTAGGTACGTAGGATCTTTTATGACTGGACCCAAACTTGCTTTGGTTATAATTTTCTGATTTGTTCGAAGTCAATAGCCAACCAGTAAGAAATCCAGATAGGTAGCGTGGATGTAAAATATCTGCGATTCCTTTACATAATTTTATCTTTATACATCTTTATCTCGACGTTACCAAAACACTTATAATTATATTTTTTTAATTAAATGCTAACGTAACAGATGATTTGTCACCATCAATATAGCTCGATTCAAATAATTTGCCAGAAAAAAACTTAAACTTCGCGCAAGTCTCTGCGCGCAATGTTATCCTAGCATATATTTTTATACCTTAGATGAAATCGTAGGTATACTAAGTTTGTCATTCCTTTTGTAACGCACAGAAATAATGCTGGTGGAGAAAAATGGTTTGGACACCCACGCATAATATTAAAAGTTATTTTGATTTTTACATATCAGTCTGTCCGTCTGTCCGCCTGTCTGTCATTCCGTCCAAGATAACTTTAGAAAGCATACACGTAGAGTGCTGAAATTTTGCGCACATGGACTTTTAAAAAAAAGTAAAGCTAATTTCGAAAATGGGACCAATCGGGCAACTCCTTCGTGGGGTTACCATACAAAAATTTCATTTTCAACTATATATTTGGACACTGACTGAGAACGCGTCAAGGTAGAGAGCTGAAATTTGATACATGGTGTTTTCATTGTACTAGCAAATAAAATTATAAGAATGGACTAAATAGAGCAACTCCTTCTTGGTGTTGTCATATAAAAATTTAGGTTTTTATTGTACTAAAAATTTTTTCAGAATAAGAAATTCTATAAAATTGGTTATAATCATTTTTTGTGTCCGACTAGCCGCACAGCAGGGTGACAATACGAAATTTCATAAGGGCATTCATCTAGGGTATCATAAGAATTGCTCTTCGACCAATTCTAGCTGTTTTACTTGTTTTCATAGGGTCAAATATTATTGTTCTTAGACCAATTATAGCTTTTTCTATTGTTATAAGTTCTTTCTAAAATTTTGTTATATTAATATCGGGTATGTCTCACTAATACGTGTTGAATTTTTAAGCTTCGTGACGTAACAAGTTATCTGAAAAGAATTACAAGTAAATTTATAAATAACGAAATATTAACAAGTCGGTACAATAAACTTCATCCAAATTATGTTGTTATATAGTTTTATACATATTATCTTAATCAGCAGGTAAAACCAATCTGAATTATATCAAACCTCATCAAAATCATTTTACAACAAATTACATTATCGTTTGCCACCTTAATGAATAAACTCAATCAAATGGAGCTCTTCCCATTTTTCAAATCTCAAATTTAATCAAAAACAAAATTGAAAAATTGATATTGTCTAACACCCATGTTAAAACTCATATCTAGTACAAACTAAACTACAATAGAAATCTTGCGATTCAATTCCACCCAACTCCAATTTCAACTAATAAACCAGCCTATAACTGCCTTTCAATATGATCATAGCAATTTGTAGCAAAAAAATTTCATCACCTTTAGGAGCACTTTCAATGCCTCCTGAGATATAAACAAAAAGGTTAAGAAACTACTGCGGACCTTTTTTTATGAGAGTTTATTACTTTGCTAGCATTGAAAAAGTCTGGAGGTCGTGCAGAAGATTTTTTCAGCAGAAATATTCACTTCCACTCCATTCTGTGTTATTAACAAATTGCGTAAAAAAAAATAAAAAAAAAACAAAAAAAAACAGATTGTGAACGGCAACAAGTGAAGTCAATATTATGATCCCTCAGCTTCAGTTCGTCTAGCTGTACAGCAATTGCGGTTCATCTGGTCAAGGTAAGTTCGTCGAATAGTAGCAAGTAGCAATAAATATTCAAAATGCACCAAATCCGCTGTTTCAGTGCTGGCAAATCCGCCTTCATGGAATTTCTCTTCTTACTCACAGTCGATTTAGGAGATTTCATGTTCTGTTCTTGGATTAGTTTCGGACAGACCTAAAGGCGGATATGAACTGACTACAAACAAACTGAAACTATAGAATGATGAAGCTTTTCCGCAAGAACTTACGTCAGAGTTTAAGTTTGTTTGTTCCGCTTACGTAATTATCCCGCCCCCAGCAATTCACGTGCTTTGCTTGCTTTATTTACAGGGAATGCCACACTTAACTACTCTAGAAAACTTGCTTAATGAGGTTTAAGACCTTAAAAGATATCTTGTCGAGCAACAAGAAGAGAACTTTTTACTGTTCCAAATTTATCAGCTCTAGGGCTTCGAACTCGGATCGTAGATATACGTTGACGGTATGACCTCTCATTTAAAACTTGAATTGAAGAATTTACAAATATTATGTACGAGTTCAGGTGAGCACTGGCTTTTGCGTAGATGGCTTCTTGAAAATAAACCATTAAATGAATTTAATTACAAGTGAGTCAAGGCCGTTGAAGGTCGGACATGTGTTGAATATGTTTCTTGCTTAATGATTTTCAGTAATTTTTGACTACTGTTTCAATTTTAAAGAACTTTCACACGCCTCATTTTATAGGTGAGTGATTTTTTTTAAAAGGTTGTTTATTAATATTTCAAAGTGTTGATAGTTAGGCCTTTTTTGAATTTTTTTCGATCACAATCATAGTTTCTAAAGTTTTACACATGTCAATTTTGACCGATGCTTCTTGGCTCTGGTCTGAATTGATTGATACCATTTTAGTCGATTCCATAACATTTTGATCAGTGGGGTACTAATAAGAGACCTAAACACAGCAGGTAACCATATTGTAATATGACAGCCCTTGATAAGGCCATGCTTTGGTCATGGGTACTTCAATGCTTGTAGTTACGCAGTCTTCAATGAAGTCGTCCACTTACTTAGCATTATTAAAATTACAACGGCAGACGTAAAGAAGGTCACAAGCCAAAAATACGTTTTTATAATGTAAGGTTTAAAGACTATAGTGGAATATAAAGCAATGAGCTATTTGAGTTTAATTGGAATAATTATGTGAGATTCTTCGCTTTTGAAGGATTTAAAAAATATTTCAGTTATCAGAAATCTAAGTTGCCATTGTTTGTACACATGGCTGTGATCAAAAGTAGAGAAAATTATATTCACCTTCACTAAATAAGAGCTCAAAATTGGAAGTTTTATTGCTCATGGGATTATTGGGTACATAGTATAACATAATCAATGAGTACCTATTTCACAATAATTGGAAAGTCATGAAGGCTGAATTGTTATATCAAAAATTATACTATATACAGGACCGTATATGAAGTACATACATTACATACATACATTCACATAAAATGGAAAAAATGTTAGCGAATCGCGTAAGGAAAATTTATGTCGCTAGAAGCTTTTTATGCTTACACACAAATATGAAATATATATTTCACCAGATATTATATATGGTAAATATACTGAACAAACTTGCACGATACTATCCAAGATTAGTTAACACATTTTAATGAGATACTGAATTGAAAATCGGATCCGGATATCCGGATACTCGGATCTGCGAACTACTGGATTCCTGAGATCCGGATTCGAACTATCCGTATCCCGATCAAGACCAAGCAAAAACGCTTTAAAATTGTGTTATTTCAATAAGAAAATGAAAATATCATGAAATTTATATTTTCTCAATGAAACAATGCAATCTGGAGGAAATTTGGCCTTTATTTGGTTAGTCTGGAATTGAGGAATCGGATCCTAATTATCTCGGATTATCCGGATAGTAAGTTATCCGGATACTTTCAGCTCTAAGAGTCCCAACTGCAAACAATAAAAATTTATAAAATTTAATAACACGCGTCCAGTAATCAGAACCCTATATAACCTCAAAACCCTTCCCTATATGCTAGGGGCCACATGTTGTAGCACGCCTTACTTTTCGTCTATGAATGACATTCGGGGGGAGAAAAAATTCCGTGCTGCACTTTTCTAAGCTGCAGCACGAGTAGTATACCAATACTACTGCAAGCATATAGTTTCGGCCATTTTGAAATTGTAGAAGTTCTGATCGGACGTCTGTGTAGTTGCTTACCTGCGATTTCAGGTGATAATATAGTAATTTAATTATTATTACGTGCTGTGAATTTTTGATACAGTTATTATTTATATCAATAATTGTCATTTGATTAAAGGTGCACACAATTAACCTCAGTAATCATATAAGGAACTACTGGGTAGAAAAATTATTGGGATGACACGTCTACGCATAAGTGTAGCAAAATGCGCGTGCCTCGTGCTGCAATAATATGTGGCTTTGCTCTGTGAACTTTACTGAAATAAATGGTCGGTACTACAAAAAGTGAGCTAATAAGGTCAGAGAAACTTCAGTTTTGCGTTGCCGTTTATCCAATTTAACCTGAATATATTTTTGTAATTTTTCCAATTCTATTAAGTTATTTTATTGATATTCTACAAACTCGGACAAAATTCATAACGCAAACATATTTTATATCGTGTTCCTTAAGTTAAAGAGTTTATTTACGAGCTATTTGCGATATGTTAACTGAGACTCATTATGCATTTCATTTGAGACACAAGCTAAATTTGTCCAAAAACCATCCTAAAGTTTCTTGCCGCATTAAAATAATTTAAATTCATTTTAGTTGTAAATTAGAATTACAATTTACTTTTAGAATTACTGTAATGAAATTTATTTATAATAAATAATTTTTTGCAAGAATGAAAGGAATAGAAAATTACAAGAAAATACATTAGTAAATAAAAATTTCAAAAATTTAATCCTTTTTTTACTAGTAATGCCCTTCGAAATCTTTTTTACCATTATTGGAATATACACAATGATACAAACTTACAAATTTCCCTATGGTGACCTTGATAGCTCACTTTTCGTGGCTCGGACTATAACTCCTCCCATTGCTTCAAAAGCTGAAAATTTTGAATTTTTCCTAGAGTATATGGGACTTGATAAAATAAGTTAAGTTCTTCATGTAGTTCTTGTAGTTCATAAAACATCTATAGAGTGGCATACAGGGTGTTTCCCACTAGGAGGTCAATAGAGCGGGAGGTGATAGTACTCACCTAGACGAACCAAAAATTGTATGGCAGCGGGGGGGGGGGGGCATATCAACGGTTTAGGAGTTACAGGGTGATTAAGAAAAAAAGCTAGTTTTTCATAAAACACCCTGTATTTTAAAAACTACAGGGTGTGCGGTCACAGTTAAAACCTCATTGTATGCAGAACTTCATGGGCTTTCCAACGACTGCTCAATCAGCGCCACACCCATCTCCCATCAAGGATTATGGTTGTCTAAACTAAAAATTTCAGATGTTCTTACCTTTTTTTTAATTTAACCTCTATTATTTTTGAAAAAAGATCATTAATATAACTTTTTTTTTTATAAAAACGCGTGTTTGCAATTCATGAAGAAATATATAGAAAATGAAGTCCCGATGAGCCTTTGATGAGCATTCAGTAAATTTGATCGAAGGGCTCATTAGATATCATGCTCCCTATATACTAAAGCGGCAATAAATAAATATTTATTCTTGTCATCACCGTGTCAGCTGGCATTTCAACTAGGAAAATTTAAATTGATTTTTCTGATTTATCGGATTATAATTTAAATTTCTAAATTACTGATTTTAAATTATTTTTTTTATTTGTTCTTCCACGGAAAGACTGTCGCCCATATGCTGAACAAGACGTTATGCCCAAATCCTTACGCCTCAGAGTCTCAGAGTTTGGATTCGGAAAAATATATGAAATCAAACGTAAAATCATATTCGCATTTATAATCTCATCATGACATTCATTGACATTGTGCTTCATGTACTCATCGAAGTGCTCAATGATTTTTCCCGGTTTTGATTTAAACGCGAATAAATTTTATCAAGATCATAATGTTTTTAAGGAGTTCTATAGGTACCTCGAAACGATTTCATTCTCATTCATTTATTTCGTATATGTAATATCACTTCAGTGGGCGATGGATCCTATAAGATCTTTTGTCTGACTTGAAAATACATCGTAGGCGGTTGGTCTAGCTTGCTTTTACCTTTCATTTAATAAAAGCACTAAACTGCTCAGATTAACGAAAAAATTCAAAAGTTTAAATTTTTTATTCCGAACCTTCAAATACCAAATTACTCCAAATGAGTTGGCGACCCAATAAGTCGAACGCACAAGATGCAAGTGATAATGTTAAAATGTTAAGTGAAAATTGCTTCCAATAATAACGCCAACAACAATGCGGGAAATGTATAGAAAGATGAATTTCTTCAGCTCTATTCACTATTTATAGGCAGTGATTGAAAGGTCTCCACAATGGCAGAAGAGAATAGATAGTTGATGATTTCTACTATTGGCAAATCAACGGAAAGCCAGCAGAAACGAAGCCATTTTCTACTTTAGGCAGGTTGGTTTTTACCTGTGGTAATTGGAAAGAGTTGTGTATGAACTTTATTATACAGCAAAATTTTAAAATGAAACTGATAAAAGAAAATAAGGATTTTTTTTTTATATTTGGAGATTCTTGAATTTTTAGAACTTGAAACAAATAAGATATTTAGCAATGGTATTTTCAGCACTATAAACTCACAAAAAAGCGATAAATTTAAAACGAGCTAATGGCCCTCTAATAGAAAGCTCTATACATTCTCTCTCTCTCTTGCTGTAGTATGCCACATAAATTCTTCGCAATGATAGCTTTCTTTGGTGAATAAAAAGTTAAAGAGCTTTCAAAAAGTGATCCGGATTTATATGGATATTTTCTTATCTAGTTGTAAGTTGTCTCGGGTTTCATATAACATTACTAGTATTATGTTGTCTGTGCTATAGATCTTCCGGTACATAGAAATAAACGTCAAAAAATGTTCTGCCTATTAGAGTATCAGTCCTCAAATGTCAGTCCGGAAATTTGTAAGTTTGTACTATTGTATATAAGATACCTGCGGCAAATAAGGCCCACCTAATTTGAAAATGCAATAAATCAAGTATTTGGTGACATAGAACTTCAAAAACAAGTTTTCCGTGAAGTTTATTTAGTTGCACAATTCAAAAAATAGACAAACTATAACAGAAGTGAGTAATTGAAAAAATAAATCAGTTTTATAAAACCTTTTCCAAGGGCCTTATTAAAAACTACCACAGTATAATAAAGCCCAAAGCAAAAATTAACTATTTCAAAATCTTAATCAGATAGAAATGGTGAGTGGAATACGCAAAGAATTCGAAAAAATTCTACTAGAAGTTACATGGATGGACGAAGAAACAAGAAAGTCAGCCCTAATTAAGCTAAAGAAGATGTCCACACACATCTGATATCCAGATGAAATTAAGGACAATAAAAAACTCGAAGAATATTACAAAAATCTAGAAATCGATCCGAATAGATATCTTGAATCAGTTTTGAAAATAAGTGTTTTCGGAACAAATTATTCCTTCAACAAATTGAGGCTGCCTGTTAATGAAACAGATTGGCTTAGCCATGCTAGACCAGCTGTCGTCAATGCGTATTATTCGTCTATAGAGAATAGCATACGTAAGTTTAGAGTAATTAAGAGATTAGATGGAGAGTTTTATTTTTTACATTTTTATCCCTCTTTTGTTTTATATGCAGAATTCCCAGCTGGAATTCTTCAAGGGAAATTCTTCGCTGCCTACAGGCCGAAATACATTAATTTATGGCGCTATCGGATACGTCATTCGACACGAAATCACACAGGGATTTGACGATCAAGGAAGACAATTCGATTCGAATGGAAATTTAGTTGACTGGTGGCAAGAGAATACCAAAGAACTGTACTTGGGCAAAGAAAAATGTATTATTCAACAGTACAGGAATTTCACTGACAAAATGACAGGATTGAGGGTAAGTAAATATGTAGCTCACTTATGTATGTGTACTTGCATATAAAAATTGTGATTCTCTTCTGGTGGGTCCCAATGAGTTTTTCTTAATCTTTTCGTTTGTGGCAAAAATTGCTTAATGTAATTAAAATTACCGATATTTCGAAAGTCCGTAGTTTTAGGGACATGTGACCTAAGCACTTGCGGCAATCAAGATTATCAAAGGTCGCCAAATTATAGCCTTAATTCTAACACTTATTGGGCGCAACTAGTGAACCACCCTGTACTATGCATAGTACAGCACAAATTAAAGTAAAATTAAAAAGTAATTAACCTTCTAACTCATGCCTTCTTCTTTTCACAGTGGAATTAATACGTAAGGAGAGAATATTGCTGACAATGGTGGTATTAAAGAATCTTATCTGGCATACAGGAGATGGTCTGACAAGAATGGACCAGAACCACGTTTGCATGGTCTCAGATATATAGATATCTGTAGCCCAAACATGGTGCTTTAAATATAGACCAGGTAATTACCAGTGCAAAAACAGGTCTACAACATGATAATGACAACTTTTTTTATTTATGATTTTTTCTATATAGAAAAAATGAAAATGCGTATCACAACAGGAGTCCATTCTCCAGCAGAATTTCAAGTATTAGGCCCAATGAGCAATATGAGAGACTTTTAAAAGATTTCCATTGTTCAGAAGGCTCACCAATGAACCCAGTGCAGAAATGTGAAGTTTGGTAGATAAATTTACTTTAGAGAATTTTTTTTAGACCTAAGAAACTCCCTGTTACCAAGTATTAAGTGTTAATTTTACTAGTGTATAAGACTAAATTATAAAATCAAATGAAACAGAATGAACAAAATGGAAAAATAAAGTGAATAATTTTTTAGTGTTTTTCAGACCATTGTTGATCCTAAAATTGTTTTCTTTTTTGGAGAGTGTATAGAATGGAAGGACGTACATAGGTAATGAGACGAAAGTAAATGAACGTTTTATTGTGGCGAAATGTTTTGTAGTTCAAGATATTTTTATATAAATAAAAATGTTTGTTGTAAATTATTAACGTTCTTACACTATTTTTCACAATTTTTGGTACCTTATGTATGAATATCAGTACGTTATTAATCTATGGTGGACACCTCACTTGCTAAAACTAAGAAAATCAAAAAAAATCGGTTATCTTTAATAATTTCGATTAAAAATGTGCCGTTTTACCCCCAGGGGGATAATAGGGCTCCCAACAGCATTAGTTATAAATTTCTTATCATAATCCTATATAGGGTCATTAGTTTCATTGAGAATTTAGGTTAGGTAGGGTAATAAGGTCAACGGTCTACTCCCGTGGGCCTTATTAGACATACACAAGATTTTACAAAATTACTCATTAATCAAATAAACAAAATGGTGGGCGAAAAGAAACACCGAAATCATAGACTACATTCCCTAACGTTTCAAACTAAACAAGATAGATACATGTGGAAATAGTAATTAAACAACAGAACTTATGATTTTTTCTAGGCGAAAAGTATAATTCCAAGCAGCCATACTCATCACGGTGACGTACCGTTACTGGCAAGATGGCGGCGCCAGTTGGCGGATGGCCCTCGTCGGTGTTCGTGTCGACTTAATGTATGTGCGCATAAAGCAGCGTTGCTATATTGACAGTTATTCCTGTAAATGACAGTTTTTTTGGAAGCTGTGGAGTTTTCCAATTTTCCCCGTTTATCCGCCAAATTTGACAGTTTTTTACAGTTTTTGTAGACAAAAAGTAATTTTTTATATTTGCTTAATAATTTTTCAAAAACAGACCTATTGTATAACTTTTAACGCTCGGATATTCTGCTTCAATTCCGCTCTTTTCAAAATTAGTTCAAACGGCAATCCTGGAATGTAATTTTTTTTCTGATTCCCATAGAGTGTCATCTGTCATCTCATCTATAAACTGTTAAGCTTGAAACACAGTGCTGGCTTTTCCAACCTGGCAGGCCTCACCAACTTTGACAGTTCTGTAGAATATATGAGATCAGGTTATTAAGCTCCCAATGGCAAAGTTGGTGAGGCCGGCCAGGTTGAGGTTGAACTCGAGTAGGTCTACTTTCTACTCTGCTGGAACTTTGTCAGCTTTGACAGCTAATTTTTGTAATCAATCGATGTCAGCATTGTTTACGGGAAAAAGTGTACAGGAAATTTGGTTGAAAATAAGTTTGGGAAACATATTTAACGTGAAAATTTGTTCCTGCTGTAGTAAATTACTACAAAATAATTTCAATTTTCAAGCTAATAGCCCAATTAACTGCTATCAAGAAGTTGTCAAAGTTCGTATTGTGAGCTGCAAAATTTTGCAAGGCTCATCAGGTTGAGGTTCTTAAAGTTATACTGAGGTCGAGGTTGGAAAAGCTAGCACTGTGTTTCGGCCTTTAATATCGTCTTCCATTGGGTGGCGTATTCAAGTTGATTTGTTTGAAGAAACCAAAATAGAAAAGTTTTGGGAAGCAATTTTTAATTTAAAGCGCATCGATGGATTCATGTGTTTTCCTGTGTTGAAAAAACTGGTGTCAGCAGTTTTGTCAATCCCTGTAGCCACAGCAAATGTAGAGAGAATTCTCTCGCAAATCAACATTAATAAAACCAAAATTCGGAACAGGCTATAGATCCTCACATTGTATGGAATTTTAAGGACGAAAGATTATTTAAAAAAGCAAAAATCAGATTGCACAAATTTTAAACATTCTAACGACATGTTAAAAAATTCGACAAAGCTTTATGCAAAATAATTAATAATTATATTCTACTACGTATTCAAGATTTAGTTAGCAATATGCTATGCCAAGGAGGCTTTTTGTGGCAACAGAAATGTACCCATTATTTTAATAATTTGTTGTGATTTTTCTTACACGAAGTGTGATTTTTGTAATATCTATTATGGTCTGTGTACGTATATAATAAAAATGATACTTAAACTAAGAAGCTATCTTTTTTTCAATGACAGTTTTTTGCTCGAAAAAACAGTTTTTTTTCTTTTTGTTACAGTTTTCTTTAAAAAAAATATGGCAACGCTGGCATAAAGTATGAGATTGCTGCGATTCATTTTAGTAGGAATTTTTAAATGTGGGCGTTATTACCCTCCGTGCTTTATTTGCTGCAAGTACCTTATTGCAAATGGTAAAAGAGCTTTCGAAAGACAATATCAATAAAAGAAACTAAATTGTAATATTTTGAATTAATAAATTAATAAATATTAATGACGTTGTCATATTTTATTTTATTTCATTCTTGCAGAAAAAAATATATTTATTTATCTTCTATAAATCAAAATGAAAAGCTGTTCGTTGGTACTGGCTGGACCGATTTGGCTATTTTTTTTTATGTGTTTTTAGGGAAAGAAAAATTGAAATCGGCAACCCGTTATAATATTCTATATATTTGCACCTTGCCTCACCCGTCGACGTAGAGAGCTGCAATTTTGCACACGGGCCTTTTCTCACTGGCTGAGAACGCTTCGACGGATAGAGCTACACTCTTCTACGCATGCGAACGAATGCACGCCCGCACACATACATATATACAGACACAGAGTGAAACCCTAGAGTACGGAGTCAGATGATAATTTAGATATTATGCATTTCTAACCACCCCAGCCCTTTCAACCCCACCCATCTGGGCATGTATATTATCGCCGGGCTACGCCGCCGGCGGGCTCCGCCTAGTTATGAATAAATTTCGTCACAGAACTTCTAAAAGTAATTTGTAATTCTAATTTACAACCAGAATGAATATAAATTATTTTGATACGGCGGTTTTTTAGATAAGTTTGGTTTGTGTCACAAATAAAATGAGTAATGAGTCTCATTTAATATATCCCAAATGGCTTGTGTCTAAACTAAAGTGGTTAAGCTTTAATGGAAAGCTTTAATTTTCAAAATGAAAATACACTGCTCAAAAGTGTATAAGCAAAATATGGTTTTTCGATTGCCAATTCCTGGAATTTGGTTTGATTTTGGTACTGTTTTTTGTTTTTAGTAGATACATCTATTGGGCATACAACAATAACAAAATTCTGGAATAACGGTAAAAACAGGTATTATATAATTATAATGGGACAAAAACCAATTTTTACAATTCAAACCACAAACCACATTTTGCTTATACACTTTTGAGCAGTGTATTTATGTGTACTTATATTTATCATTGTTTAGATGCTTAAAGACCTAGAAAAGTATTTTAAAGGGAAATTTTTCATTAATAAATCCCAAGAGGTTTTGGCACAGAACAGAAGATAAAGTTAAATCAGTGATTTTTCGTAACCAAGGACAAGAGCACGGAATCTCTGTAGCGTATATCCACATGTATAAGAATATCGGCAAATAACTGATTAAAGTAAGAAAATTTATTATTTCTCTAACTTAAAAAATACCGCATAAAAATATTTTCGTGATGAAATTTATCGGACTTTGTATAATATCAATAAAATGACTAAATTGAAATGGAAAAATTACAAAACTTTGCTCAAATTGGTAAAACTGAAATACCCCTGACCTTCCCAGCTCACTTTTCCTGACGCGGACTATAGACACTATACCTTTATTGCGTTTATTCCATATATTGATGTTGTCTGCTTACATTTACGAAGGAATATTTCACTTTGTGTAGGATCTTAGTCATAAATAAAATTTCTCAAGGCTTGCGAAATATATAGTATTTGGTATTTTGTACAAGCTCCTAAGCAACAGTTTTTAAAATTCTCCGATAACATTTTAGATCGAGATTTATAGTTTTTGAGATATCCTAAGGACATGGGAAAACAATGTATCCTTTATGTAACTCATTTCGCTTGCAATGTTCTAAACCTCAGGTGTCACTCAGTTCTCTAGTGTTCATGTAATTTACCCACCTCTAGTGTGGTTCAGTTTTTTATATTTCCTTGTCCACTTATCGTATATAGGTAAATATTTATTATTTTTCTAGTGTGGTAGATATTTTGAAAGAATTAAAATTGAAAACAAGGCAATATCTCTTTCAAATATTCTGCTCGCTTCCTTGTTGATTATCAATTTGGTTTTACGTACAGGCTTATCAACCTTGTCCAGTTCCGTGACTTACGTATATCGAGAGGATTCTTTAAAAGTATTTCATAAAGAAAAAAATTCTCATGCGGAGCCATAATGTCTTCAAGGTCATTCAAGGTCATAATATGACAGCTTCAGCCGATCCAAACAACTTTCATAACTAGTTGAAAACTCGTATCTGCAGGCATTTAGAAGGAATAAATATTACTTTGTGACTGCCTTCAGTAAGTATTGACTTTCATGAAAAAAATTCTTTCATCCTGGCCTTTCAAACGATTTTTTTTTTATTTGGTTTAAAAAAGGAAAAGGGTTTTCTCAGGAAGAGAAAAATTATAGACTCATTATTTTTTATTGATGAATAGCCAGACCACCTCCATGATGGTTTCCTTAATTGAAAAAAAAAACTGACATTTTATACCAATTAAGAGACATTAAGGTAAGCTTTAAGGTCTATATAAGTGCGAAAAAAGCTTGATTGCAATTCCTTATTTCTTACACCGGAAAAATATTGTACAATTCTTGAATTTATTGTGGGAATTACGGACAGTTCTGTCTGTCGAAAAACAATAAAGTAGCGGAATCTCACGTCTCCATTGAATTATTCCGTGGTATTTAATTAGTGCACGCTCTGCACGGTACATATGTATATATATATCAAGTAATTCTGTAAGATTTATGATCTCAATATATTTGTTCAAGTTGCTCGATCGGCCTTTCAATGACCCTTGAGGCTGGTTTTACACACCCAGAAAAATATTCGACTGACACAAATGAAGCAAATCAAATTAATTACCTGACATTGGACATGGAATTAGCATACATTTAAACAACGATTTATTCTTTTTATAGTGCGATTCTGTTGAAGATTAATTACCGTAGATAAAAAAATAAATGGTAATGTTCTTTTGGCACGCGATGCTGTACAACAAAGCAATCAAGGACCACATTACAACAAGAGGACAAAAGTGAAAGATCTGAGATGGCTTAATATTGTTTAAATTGAAGCAAAGTTCCAGTAGTAGTAGTAGTACGGAATTTCAGACTACTTTTAAAATTTTTTTCGACAAGAAAATATCTTAACAATAAAGTTTGTCCTTTGCTATGGACACAGCAATTAATAATAAATGACAATGTTTGGCAATATCTTGCTAATCATTACAAAACTTTTATATACGCCGTAAATTAAAAGAACTAATACATAAAATTAATAAGCAGATAAGAAAATAAATAGATGTGCAAAATTAATGCATGCATTGAAGTTTTTTCTTTCAGTTATTATCTCCTGCCAATGAAAATTGTTAAAAGCTAGAAGACATTCAATTCTATTTAAAATTTTGAAAACCATAAACCTCTTTATTAAAATGGATTTTTATACTTTGCCTTTAATAGATGATTTTTTAATTAAACTTCCGGGGAACTTATGTTTCTCTGTCCTAGATTTGAAAGGTGCATAGAAAAAATAAAAATGTAAAAAACTAGTTAGCTATGAATACTCCCAAAGGATTACTTAAGTTTCTAAGGTTAGCATATGATCTTATTTCAGATACCATGGTGTGTCAAAAAATCATAGATCAAGTAGTACAAAGTATTTCAAACGTTGCAGTATACCTAGATGATATATGTACATATCTATCGACATTCAGAATATCAAAGTATGTCGAAAAACTTAGTGGAAGCTCTACAGCGGTTAGAAAGCTACTATAAAAGTAAATTAAGAAAAATGTCGCCTTTTCGTAGAATGTTAACTTAGTCCTGATATTCTAATATATTTGTGTCTTATGTAAAACTGACAAAAGTTTGATTTGAATAGCTCCTGCACCCAAAATCACTATTCATACAGAAAAATGGTCTTCTTATCTTCCTACCCGTATATAAAAATGTTATACCCTTCTTAACAAAATTATTTAGAAAACTTATATTAACTGGTAGACTACGATTCATCAAACAGAAACTGTACGGTATTTCCAGCCAAATTAAAACAAATGTACAAATCCCCAAATGAATTCAAATGAACCTGCCCGCAGATGACTATGCAATTGCAACTATTCATCAGGTGAGAGATATTTAGTGAAAAATGGTAAGGCTCCTTTTTAATCAAAACAATTTTATTATTTTGTTAAATAAGGTATATGGTTAGTGTAGCCTTTAAAAAGGTAAGCAGCCAAGCTTAAAATTACTGCAAGACTATTTTCCTGTATGGATAGTAGTATAGGCTCGATAGCATATATAAAGCCAATGGCTAGCCACTTTTCCAAAAGAAACAATATGAAACATTTAAGAGAATCGGACCAGCCCGCACACATATATGGTATTCTGTTTTCATTGCTTCTTGGGAAATATTTCTCGAGGGTTTTGAATACGTCCATCACCAGCCGAGTTTGAGGTTATTTTAAATTTCTCGCTTCTGATATGCAGCGCTTATAAAGGTTAATGTTAATGTTAAGGGTAGGAGCGACTAGGCCTCCAGGAGCTTGTGGACACCGCGACCATAGTTGGTCTATTGTGGCTTCCCCTAAAATAGTTAGGCAAAATCGAGCCTTTTAACGAGCTTATTGCTTTTTGAGTTAGATTGGAGACATTATCTGGAGAGATAATTGTTCTTCCAGTGTTTTGCAGCCTTAGACCTGCAAGTGTTGGGCACTCACATATGACGTGCATCGAGGTTCCATCTTCCTCTTCGCACAGTCGACACAGTTCATTGTCGGATTTGCCTAACTTCTTCAGGAAGTGACGGAAGGGGCCATGAATAGTGACTACGTTAGCAAATAGTCAGAGCGATGGTCTGCTAAGTCCAATAAGTTGACGCGACAGGAAATGAGAAGGATTGAAGAGTTTCTTCGCCTGCCTCATACCGGGCGCGCTACGCCAAAGAAGATCCAGTTGCCTGTTTTCCAATCTAAGCAGTTCCCCTCTAAAGTGACTTTTTGATAGGCCAAATGTCGGGCAGGGACCAGTATACGGACATTCAGCTCCGGTTTTAGCTAGTTCGTCCGCTTTTTCATTATCGTCCACTCCTTCATGTCCAGGGACCCAGACCAAGGTTACTTGGTTGTCCCTAAACAGTAGGTGGAGTTTCGAGTAGCAGCTCCAGACTAATTTCGACTTAAAACTGGAGAGGAAAGAACTAGGAGCGCAGCTTGGCTGTCTGAGCAAATGTTGATATTGGAGTTCTTGCAGCCCTTATTTAGGCTTTCCTGAGCTCCAAGCTCTATAGCATAGACTTCCGCCTGAGAAATGGAAGGTGAGACACCAAACGAAATGGATAGTTCCACATCTCGACTAACCACCCCTGCGCCTGTTTTCCCGTCCTTCCGGCGTCCGTCGGTATATAAACTTGGGCCCATTACGGAAGCTGGAGTCCTCTGTCAAGTATCTGGCTTCTTTCATTTATGGTTACCTTGTAACCTCTTTCAAAAGAAAGTCTCTTGACCATAGTATCTATTGGAGCTTCTACTGAGCTAATACTGAGAGGACCCACTCTGGAAGAGGTGCGCTCATCTGGCCTTTCCTTTCGAAGCATACTAGCCGGTGCTTCCCTCTGAATAGAGGTAGAAAGGCTGTAAGCTAAGAATGGCTACAGACCCCACTTTTTCCCGAAAAGCCTGTGGCAAGAACTGAATGCCAACATGGCTTTGTTAGTTATCATTTCCAGGTGGGGATGCCAGGTAAGCTTGCTGTCTAGGATTATTCCTAGAAATTTTGCTTCTTTGGAATATTCTATTGCAATTCCATTTAACTTAGGATATGGGATCTGAAGACTCCTTTTCCTAGTAAAAGGAACTATCACTGTTTTACCTGGATTTATTGATAGTCCCATGTTCTGTAACCATCTACTAGCGATATTAAAAGCAGTTTGCATAAGCTCTGGTAGAGCTGATTCAAACTTCCCTTTAACACAGATGAGAAAGTCATCAGCTCATCCTTGGGCCTTAAAGCCGGCCTCTAGGAGTAAATTTAATAGCTCATCCACACCTAGGAGCCATAAGAGTGGGGATAAAACTCCGAATTGTGGGCAGCCTCTAGTGGCCATGATTGTTGTGGATTCGCCGTTCATGGTAGCTTACAAAGGTACTTAGCGTTAATTAATTATTATGAAAAATTCCTTCAAAACTGTAGCGTTACTACGCTCGTATAATTTAATGAGAAAGGTGGCTGCTTGGAAGTGCACAGGTGACTACCAAAAGGTTTTTGAACAATCGAAACAACTACTCGTAAATAATTATTTAGGTAGGTACTAGTCAATTTTGATCCCAATAGGCCGATTATGATGTCAGCCCGAGAGGTGTTGGTGGTGTCTTCAGTATCATTGATGAAAATGGATAGGAAAAGCCATTCATAATGGCTTCTTATACTTTATCTTCCGCAGAAAAAAACTATTCTCAACTCCACTGAGAAGCCTTGGTACTTGGCAGTCATATTTGCAATTAAAACATTCTGCATCGTGTCCCTGAGCGGTCTTGCACCTCGAAGGCGATATATAGGCTTACACAAGCAAAAGATTGTATGGGTCAGGTGGATAAATCCTAACAATTTCGGAGATAACGGTACTTTATATGAAATTCGGGTATGTTTTTATAGATCACCCTGTAGCTTACCTTGAACGTTACACCCTGCCATAATGATTTAAAACTGTTAGATTGGAATCGTTGGATCTTTCTACAACAGCTTAAAACAGCTTAAAATAAATCTGTGTCTGTTAAATGGTGTAAAATTTGTATCAGTCTATAAATAGTAGTAAAGTAGTAGTATAAGTATCTATCTAACACCATAAAAGAACTAACATAAAAGGCGTTATATAATGAAAGCGCCAGAATTAAAAAATAAGACCTCGTCTTCAAAAGTATACAAAATTCTAATGGCTTTATAACATAATCCTTGTCCTCCTCTCCACCCACGTCAGATGAACAAGGGGAGCGCTTTGTGACCTGCATAGTTCAGTCCGTCACATCTCCACATCACGCATAGATATTTTTAATGATCCTAACAACACAACTCGGTGAAGAGTGCCTACCCTGGTTAATTCCTCTAAACAAAATACAAACAAATTAAAAGCAATACGAGCAGCTATAGACGAATGCGCCTGAAATTCTATAGTATAGGAACAAAACCACCAGGACAATTAACACAGTCTCAACAAAAGGAAACTAAGGGGTCGCTATTGCTGTTAACACCACCAACGAATTTATCACAGGTCACAATATCTGCAGATTGATACTAGCTTTCACAGCGGAACTAACGGCTGTCTAGAAAGCGCCAACTATTCAACCTTCACAGATAGCTATCCTCCGACTGACTGATAGAAATTAAATAGATACAAGTCATTGTTTAAATTTCACACATAGACCTTTTAGGCTTAACTCGGTTTAAGTTTAAGGAATACCTTTATTTATTGGACGACTTAAGCTAAAATAAACCAAGCAATTACGTACATCATACTAAGCATGGATTTAATTACTTAGGCTTAAGCAACACACTGTTAGATACGTTATTTTTGAATTTTAACTTGAAAACGTAAGCTATGCAGTCATTGAAGGTCACATCCATATTTCGAGCACACTAGCCTGCTGTAGATTAGAAAACCATAAGTGGAAAGAACTTCATTCTGGCCTTCTTAAGCAGCACATCAGCAGATAACAATAGAAACCTTAATCCTCCACTAATTTATCTTATTTGGGAGCTAGTATGGTCATGGTACTTGTGGGGAACAGTGATTCTGCGGCACAGGGTATGAAAACCGATTTAGAGCAATTTTAGTCCGCTAAATATGAAAATAATATCAGATTTGCTAAATTGGCTCTAGTTTTGGAGATACAACAACCTACTTATAATAACTTAAGGATGTAAAAATATATTAAATATGTATTGAGACCTTTATTTTCAAATAAAAATTGCATTATAAATGGTTTATTGTATATAGCATAAGAATTACATGAAAATAGAAAATACAAAAATAATTAAAAAAAACGTTTTCTATATCTACTGTGTTTTTGGCCAGGACAGTACTTTTATAAGGTCCAGCAATAGTCCGCCATCATATGGCCGCCCAACCGCTCTTGGTACCTATCACTGTAATTGCTAAGGTTGTCAGGGAATTTATCCAAATGTAGTTTGATGCTCATATTAGCTCCCAATGTTTCAAAATTTTCAAGCATTTTGTCGATTATTTTGAGATATTCCGCTGCCTTTTGGTTCCCCAAAAAATGTTTGATAACTGATACAGAACTTCTCCAGGCATCAGATTCTATCTGAGTCATGTGCCGATTTGTTGTCCATCAAAGATGCCCGCTTTTAATTTTTCCATACTAAGGCCAAGAAACGTATGGCAAATATATTTGTCACTCTTATTAGCTAGTTATGAACTGGAAGTTTATGTAGGATTTTTTCGCGGTGTATTAATGGTTCATGAATGATGTTAGCTTTTCCCATTGTCATACTTTCCCTCAGCGGCCATTCATTTCTACTCCCTTGTTCTTCTATTGCACAACTGTTTATCCCAAAGGCAGAAGAAGGGTTTTTATTTGTTTAGCTGTCAATGAGTCGCCACTCTTCTGGCCGATATTCCGATAGCCCATAAATGTGTGCAGGAACCTTATTTTACAATACACCAGATTATCTTCATCACTGAAGTAACGAAGAATTTTTACTTCTCTAATTCGGTAAGATACTGAAGGCAATATTTTTCCTTAAGTCTGCAGGCAAGAAGTTCAACTGATTTCTTTGATAAATTTAAATCGCAGATCAGGTCATTGAGCTCTCCTTGAGAAAACCGTCTAAAGTGTAGGACTGTATCCTTCAAATCCCTTTCACTGTTGCTTTTATTTTGAGTGACTAACATTTCAATATCATCAGAGGAATCCGTTGATATGGTAGTAAATATCGGTAGGTACTGGCAAATCTTCACTGTGTGGTATTGGTGCTTTAGTAGATTTTTGTACGAGTTCATACCTTTCACATTTACTGCACATAAGTAGCAATCATCAAGATGACTCCTTGGCTCATTCCACTTCATCGGCACACCAAATTTAATTCGTTTGCATCCTCCATGCATCGAGTATCGGAGAGACTCCACTCACATAATTTATGCGGCACCCAATATTTATCCCGTTGACTAAGCTGTTTTTCAAAATATGCTTGGTAAGCTTGTTTTACGAAATTGTAAATATTTCTTCGATGTATTTGTTGACAATATTTCCCACATATGTAGCAAAAGCTGTCGGAATCATTAACACAAAGTTTGTGTGAAAAGCTCATGTTTTCCAAAATCAATAAACACAATTGTAAGATGATTCAAAAATGCTCTTGATTGCACGCAACTTGACGACCCGCCCGATTACGATCTACCGCCTAGCTATCGTGAACTCAAGATTCCAAATCAAACTGCCTTGCTTCTACCTTTCGACACCTTATTTATTCTCAGCTAGGCCTTAAAACCGTTGCTAATTGTCCTTACCCTATTGTATTCTACTCTAACTATACTGCAGCTAAACCTGGAGCGGGCTTATTTGTCAGCTAATCTGTAATCTATCCTACATCTACCCTTAATGCATTTTCTAGAGAATTGCGGCTATTTTGAACTGTCGGTTTATCTATCCTTTCTAATTACTCTATCATAATTGATATTTCTATTTACCTATACTTGGCTGTAGCTACCTACACTTTCGATTTATTGCCGAGTCGTCAGGAAAGCTTCTCAACCTTGAAGATATGGAAGAGTCCCATAATGATCGTGCCAGGTGGGATTTCTTGAGAACCATAGCAAACCCAAATAAATTAACTACACGTCAGGTTATTTACAATGATAGTGTATACTAAAATCACTAACAAACCTAATGTCGCACAAAAAAATTGTTTTTCTGTTCCCCAGTGTGATTATTTCTAGGTTATTTGCACTTTGTTAATTTATGGTAAAGGAAAGCCATCAAGGAACACTAATGGCATCTGAGATGGATCGAAGTCTGGTTTATTCAGAACAAGTGCTTGTGATTTGGTTGGGGTTCTCCGAGATATCATTACCCAAAGCAAATAATCCAACGCCCACTTATTAGAGTAAATAAATTCTACGTAGCATGTCCGACTTTTGATTAGTTTACTAAAATTATTGACTAAACTTTGAAAATTAAAAAAAAAAGTAAAACGTTAGTTATTTAATCATCTTTCTCATTTAGGCAGGAAGATAACCAGTTATCAAAATCGTTATATACTGTAGTTGTAAAGCTTCCTACCCTTCATAGTTTAATAACTGTTTTCCTTCAGGCAGGGCCGAGTCTATGTGGTGCACGCGGGGGCGCTTGCCCCAGACGCTAGTTTTAAGGGGCAGCAATCGACGGACTTGTGAACTCATAACTAAACGAGAAAAAAATCTAATTATAAGAATTGGACATTTTTTCACTCCATACTTCAGACTTCAGTCTTCTTTCCGGAATCTGAAAGCTCCTTTGCTGACATAATAGTTTGAATTGTGTTGTGCTTATAAACAGCCCGTCAATTTTCTTTCTATTAAGTCTGTAAGCCTTTGCAAGCTAATTATATTAAAAATTTGGCTAAATCCTCACCTTGTAGTACCTTTGTATCATAGATGAAACGCATTGAAAAATTCTACTAAGATGGCTGGCAACCCTATGCTCCCCACCATCCATCAATCCTATCCCGATTGTAGACAGAATATAAGACAGAGTTGCCAGAAAAATATATTTATGCCAACTAAATTTGGCTTAAACTTACATCCCTGAAAACTCACCGATTTTCTTTAAACTTTGCACACTAGTTCCATTTCACTGACAAATCGCAAATATCAAAACTAAATTTGTCGGAAACTTATAGTTTCCGAGATATTCGACTTTAAAATTCCCGAACTTTGTACTGCAATTCACCACAAATTTAATCTTCTTCTTCTTTTAGGTAGCATCAAGAAGGCACTCAAAACTTATTGCTGGATGTGTAGTATAGCATTTAGTTAGAATGGAATAGAAAAACTTTTATTAAAGAAACACACACACATGCAGGTAGACACACACACACACACACACGCGCGGAGCGAAGCGGAGCATGCATGTGTTTCTTTAATAAAAGTTTTTCTATTCCATTCTAACTAAATGCTATACTACACATCCAGCAATAAGCCAGCAATAAGTTTTGAGTGCCTTCTTGATGCTACCTAAAAGAAGAAGAAGATTAAATTTGTGGTGAATTGCAGTACAAAGTTCGGGAATTTTAAAGTCGAATATCTCGGAAACTATAAGTTTCCGACAAATTTCGTTTTGATATTTGCGATTTGTGAGTGAAAAGGAACTAGTGTGCAAAATTTAAAGAAAATCGGTGAGTTTTCAGGGATGTAAGTTTGTTCCCTAAATTTAGCCATTTTAGCCGGATTAAGGCCTTTGAATCCGGGTAAAAAATCGTCTAAATCCTTTCAACCTGAACGGCAGGCATCCCAGAGTTTTTTTGAAACCGCCTGAAATTTTAGTCGTTCTAGTCGGGGAAATTCATATTGAAAAGCGGTTAAAATAAACAAGAGAAACAATTATAATTGATGGAGAAAGAAGAATTTTAAAAACTTTTATTTTTAACGATTCTAAATCAAATTTATAAATACAAGAAGAAAAAACAACCGCCTCGTCCGGGGTTTGAAACCGAGACCTTCCGCTTGCGGGCGACTGCTCTTACCACTGAGCTAACGAGACAGATGATTGTAACTAGCCTAATAAGCAACGTTTACTTTCAGCTGGCATTAACCAGTAACGATGAAAGCGCACAAATAAATTGTAAATTCAATTTTATTTATTTTTCCCGCGGACGGGAATCGAACCTACACTTGTTAGAATCGGTCAATGACCGAAGTGTAGGTTCGACTCCCGTCCGCGGGAAAAATAAAGTTATAATTGGTCTAAAATCATTAATATTATACTCTAGCTAGATGATAATAATAGTTAAATAAAGTGAAGCCGAAAGTTCTGTATGGCAACACCAAGAAAGGCAAATTAAGAAAAAAATCTAGATTTTCACAAAACTCCCTGTGTCTTAAAAACTACAGGGCATACGGTCAGAGTTAAGAGCTCATTGTATGCAGAATTTCAATGCTCAATCAGCCCCATCAAGAATTATCGTTGCCTTAAACTAAAAATTTGCTTACCTTTTTTTTTATTTAACCTCTATTATTTTTGCAAAAGGGTCATTAACATAACTTTTTTTTATAAAAACTGTAAACTATAGACTCTCCGCTTTAAGCTGACCTATTACACCTCATGTGTTACCTGTAGCCGTTAAACAGTTATTAACTCATAACCTATTCAGGTCCCACCGAAATTAGACGATATTTTTTTAAATGACGTGCTAAGGGAACAAATTATCGTTGACAATAGGTTTGAAAATAGGTTTGTGAATAGGTTTAGAGCTAATAACTCTTGAAAGACTTCAGATAGCACATTGGGTCACATTAAAGAGGAGAGTCTACAGTTTACAGTTTTTATAAAAAACAATATGTTAATGAACTTTTTGCAAAAATAATAGAAGTCAAATTAAAAAAAAGGTAAGAAAATCCGAAATTTTAGTTTCGATAACCATAATTCTTGAGGGGTATGGGACTGATTGAGCAGTCGTTGAAAGGCCATGAAGTTCTGCATACAATGAGCTCTTAACTGTGACCGTATGCCCTGTAGTTTTTAAGATACAGGGTGTTTTGTGAAAAAAACTAGACTTATTTCTTAATCTCCCTGTAACCCCTAAACAATTGATATCTCCCCCCCGTCATACAATTTTTGGTTCGTCTAGGTGAGTACTATCACCTACTGCTCTATTGACTTCCTAGTGGGAAACACCCAGTATAGTGAAAATTGAAATATTTTTAAAGCAATCCTACAAAGAGTAGCCCGATTTTTCCCATTGTTATACCCTAGATGAAATCTAAGTTTGTCATTCCATTTGTAACACCTCGAAATAATGATGGCAGAGCAAAATGCGTGGATGTCCAGTATAATATTAAGTTATTTTGATTTTTGCATGTCCGTCCGTCCGTCTGTGCGTACGATAACGCGAGAACACGTATACTTACAGAGCTGAAATTTTGTACACGGACTTTAAACAAAAAGTAAAATTAAGTTCGAAAATGAGACAAATCGGGCAACTCCTTTGTGGGGTTGCCATACAAAAATTTCGTTTTCCACTATATAATTGGACACTGCCTGAGAACGCGTCGACGTCGAGAGCTGAAATTTAGATATGGTGTTTTTATAGTAATAGCAAAAAAAATTTGAAAAATGTAATAAATCGGGCAACTCCTTCTTGGTGTTGCCATATAAAAATTCAGGTTTTTTACGTATACTGTGAAAACGATCAGTCCAAGACATTTTTATTGTACTAAAAACTTCTTCAGAATACAAAATCGTATAAAACTGGTTATAATCATTTTTTCTGTCCGACAAACCATTCTAGAAATATATGCGAAAACCACTTCAAAAATCAAACTTGCACAGAAGGGTGACAATACGAAATTGCATAAGGGCATTCATCTAGGGTATAATAAGATTTGGTCTTAGACCAATTCTAGCTTTTATACTTGTTAAACTTAATTTTACTTTCTTGTTTTTTTAAAAAGCCCGTGTACAAAATTTCAGCACACTAAATGAATGCATTCTCGAGTTATCATGCGGACAGACAGACAGACAACTACTATATTTCTATGCGTTACAAACGGAATGACAAATTTAGTATATGTACATCTAGGGTGTAAAAAGCAGTTAGCAATTCTTTACAAATTTTTGCCGGCAACTCTGCATAAGACCACATCCGACCTGAAGATGGAAGGTAGAGCGGATGCTACAGCTACGTTCTGCAGGTTTCGGCACGTCACATAATTTCAAACATAATAAAATTTTTAATTTGTATTCTTTGTGTTCTTTGTGTTGGTTTTAGTTCCAGGGTATGTAGTATGTAATAAGTTATTATCTGTCATATATGCTGCTTAGTAATAAAATATGCCCCCAAAAAAGATTGTTGTTAGAGGGGGCAGCAATTAACGGGTTTGTCCCCCCCCCCCCCCCCACCCCTCCTCAAAAATTTCCTAAATCCGGCAACTTTTTGTATAACATCCCATAAATATAGGTGGTGCTGGCATCATTATACGCCCACATTTTGTTAATATTTCAGTTGAACGAAAGTTAATTACCATACGAGAATTTATATGGGAAATTCGCAACAATTATTCATAAACAAGCAACAAATTGCCACCTACTTGAAAAAAAAACTTGCTCTAACTTCGTTTTGAAAAAGAATTAATCAGTATTTTGTGACAAACTATATTTCAGTAGAATTAAAACTCTTCCCACTAGACCAACCAGAGCATGATAGAGCAGAAAGAATAGTTCAAAACTATAGGGGGAATCCCTTCAACATTTTACTAAGTAACTTAGCTCAAGAGTTGACATGAAGACTTCTAATCAATTAATAAGCAAGGAATCACATAATCAACAACTTCAACAAAGCATATAAGATATCACAAAACTTCGCAAATGTTTTCATAAAGTAAACCAATAAAAATATTAAAAACAATCAAAACAGGAAATTTATCCAATTTGAGCGGCAAAAAACTAAAATACCTGTCAAAAGTGGGTCAATCTTTCAGGGTCAACCTGCTTGTACGAAAAAAGAATCAAAATCGTTATATTTTTTTGTTTTTTTTTTACTAAGATTCATTAATTGATCACGCCACTAAGCTCTCTTCAAAACTCATTAATGACTAGAAAAACTGCAGACCATGTTGAAGCACTACTAACAAGTCAGAGACTTCCAAAAAACTGCGAAGATAAGCAGCCACACGAACTTGAGAAAAATCCATGGCAGTGGTGGGTGGGCTGACTTTAGATAGAGGATTAGAAAAGACTAATAACTTCAACGCATTGAATCGATTATATTCATGGGATTACAGACAGCTGTTATTACTTTGACTTATACAACCATGTCCAGAAGACCCGCGCAGCATCGCTGGAGGCTATCTATGTAACTAAGTATACAAAATATGCGCTATTACGCAAGTAAGGTGTTAGGTTGAACAAAACGCTAAGCTCTTATTGATGAGTAATGAAGACATTTACGGCTCAGAGTTTGTTTTCAATAGTTATAATGCTCGAGGGGCAAAGATCACAGTCCGCTCTGCCACTAACTTACTGACTAGAAATTTCAGATTCAAATCAGCAATGCTCGGGGCGATATAATTCTTAACGCCACACGACATTAGAATTCAGATTGATTAAATCATCGCGACTCGTTAGAATTAATTTCAATTATGCAATTGATTTTCTTCTGTTAGATAAGCCTCATAAGGAAACTGGTTACTTCAACAAAGAGTGCACACGAGCACACAAGTACTACATAGCTCTGCTCCGGCTACTAAATATGCATCGAGACTTGCCCCTCATCATTTTTTTTTTTATTTTTTATTAATTTTATTAACAAGCGATAATAATTCACTCAGTTATCACGAATTCTTAAAATATAAGGGACTCATCATGCAGGTGTTTCGAACCTAATGATTTTAGATATGTATGTGCGGCAAAGGTAGAATCTGATGCCACCATTGATTCGGGGACAAATTGAGTCCGCCTAACTCTTTGTCTCTTTAATTTTTATTTTATGGACAATTCATGCTTGACATGGTATTGGACGTGTACTTGAAATTTTCGAACGAACCGCATGAGTGATAATGATCTTAATGGATGATCGTTAGCAATTGTGGCATTGAAATTGCATGGCAGTCAGTTGGTATCGCTATGCAATAAAGACCTACATTTGAAGCGAGGTTTTTGACTGTTCTTTAAACTTACTTTGGGAGAAAAACTTAGTTTTATTTTGTTTGAGAGAAGTATTTATAGTTATTCCAGTGATATCTTATGATTACTAAATCTTAAACAACAGAATTTGATAGAATTTCTGAGAGGTATAAGGTATAGGTATAAGAGATAGGAGACCAGGTATGACATAAAACTGATGTTATATGTAGTATTCTATAATGTTCCTGTTTAATTTTAAAAGCTCCGGGATTCTTTTCTTAGAGCGACCTTGAGCAGAGGCGTATCTAGGTTTACACATTTGGGGGAGCGAGCATATTAAAAAAAGGCGACACTGCATAGAAATAAATTTTATTTCATATTTTGAAAAACAAAAAAAATAGACCTCCATAGCTTCAAGTGTTAAAAGAAAATATAACAAAAATCTCTTAATTCAAAATAAATTTATATAAGTAGGTATGTATGTAGATACATATGAATTATAAATAAATAAGGCAACTATACAAAAGCCTCCTTCGTCTAGGCTTCATTCTTACAAAATTATCTATATCCATATTATAATATACTTCAGTAGCCAAACTGTCTTTCTCAGCGAGTTTAAAAACTCTCTCGTACAAAATGTTATGGAAGGAGCGAATTCTTTATGGAAAGGGGGTTTGAGTCTTTTATAGTAGATTCCGCAGCTGATGTGTTCAAACTTACCTTACCTTAAGTACCTACGTAATTAGTTTTTAAATGGAGACCCTTAAGGGGCGGTTATTACTGAAATCTTAAAAAACACGAAAAGTTAATACGACTTTGCGTCAAATCTGTTCGTATTACCATGAATTTCCACATAGTTTGAGAAAAAGCATAAACTTAGGTAATAACGTGTCAAAAATAAAAATTTCGGGGTTTTTTATGTGTGTAACTAGCTATAGAAAATTCTCAAATTCATGAAATTTGCAAAGTTTGATACATAATAACGTAATAATCGTACATCAGGTAGATAAAGTTGTACTTGAGTATAGAAGATCTTGAAGTGGAAGAGGAAGTGACGGAGAGAAAACTAGTAAAAAACTTTTGGTTACTAATATATTTTGGTTTGAAAGTTGCTATTTTCAGAGACGAATAACTATCACAATTATGATATTATTAGAAAGAAAGTGCAATTTGTAACAAAGATCGAACCTTTTTCTGTTTATTTTGAAAAACTCAAATTTTTTAGTGCAATGATAAAGGAAATAAAGTTAATAATGTTAATCATAATGAGGACACAAATTTCTTGTTTTTATATATTTTGCATACAATTTGGCGTTTTTAATTCATTTCATCACCGTCAGATGGAATGATGTGCTTTCTGAAAGCTCTGCGGCGGGCTGTAGTGTGCAGGCTGGGAAAGTATATGCCGCCATTTTCTGCAATAGGTATATGAGTGAGATTTCGCGGAATATTTTAAGTTTTATTATTGGTAATTTCTTATTTTTGCTTGGGAGGTGAGAAATTATTTTGGCAGTTCTATTTATAATCTATTTGTTTATAATTGTGAGTTATTATTATGGGACCTGTTAGTAAAATTCGGTCCAATAATATTTTGGTAAAAAGAAATGAAAACTGAATATTGCTGGGTATGTAAATTTGTGTTTATAAAATATATAATCCTATAAGCCGTTACACAGAAAATCGACCAATTTTGTGTAATTGTTTTACTCTTTTTATTTTGATGAAATTTTACAGGAAGGTTGGCAATATCGAAAATAGCAATTTTTTATTATGATCCATATATGACCGAGGTACGGTCTTTTAAAAAATTTGGGTAATTTAGATTAGTAGATGTAAGTTTATCATCGTATCTACATGAAATAAACGTTATTTATTTTGGGAAGCCTTGAGGTAATTTTTCTGAAAATTTGCTTTCAAGGATAATGGAGATTTCGGTTATCCTTGAATATCTCAAAATGAGCAGTCCCGATATTTTTTATGTTATTGTATGGATCTTAATCCCTAATGGGTTTTAGTGAAGCTGTAGGAAGGAGAAAATGCTTGTTGATAAAGTCAAATTTATCTCTTTAAAGTTGGTTATCTAGTTAATAAAATGCTAAAACTGACATAGTGTGAACATTGCCAAAATTATATGAAACATTACAACTCAGAGTTCTCGGAAAAGTTTTATTTGATGAGCGGCTTCGGTAAAATAAAATTTGCCCAAGCAATAAACTATTCCAGACAAATTACAAGGAAAAGAGTCCGACCAACAGCACAGAGCGCACACAATTCGTTCGTCCCTTGCCTGCTCCTCAAGCAAAACGTTTTATAAGTTCAAAAAAAAATCTATGAAAAATACGTCAGCAAATCTAAAATCTCGCCATGCTTATGCAATCCTGTCACTGGGCCATAGGGGACCATGCTAGAAGACTGGGAATAGGGGCGAACGATTTCTGCAGGAGTTTTAGGGACTCGGAGGAAATTGAATCCGTCAAACATGTGTTTTCCATGGAAAGCAGGATAAATCCGCGGCTTGAAGGGTTATCCCATGAGGTCTAGGGGCACAATGGACCCGTTGGAGGTCTAAGTGAGGCTGGCTGGTTGTCTACCGGCACCCCTGTTACCTAACCTAACCTAACCTAGCCTTATGCAATCCTACTGCTGTTCAGATACCCGAAGGGCTTTGGAGTACAATGCACACCAGTGCCATAGCATCATATAGCTTTGCATGTACACAGATTTGTTTGAATTTTCAAATTGCATACTTTTATGCGTTTATGTTCCACTGTGCTTTTGAGAACAGAAATCGTGAGCTTTTTTTTTTGTGGTAACCCCCCTTAAGGAAAGTAAACATGATGCCATATAGCCAAAGGAAAAACTTTTCGCGAATACTATATAAATACTTCTATGCACAAGCGCTACGCGTTCGTTTGTACATTGGAAAATATACTAAAACTACATCAAAGGGACTGTATTAATATTACAAGCAAATTCCAGTAATTTCAATTATAAATACGTACACATATTGAATGTTGTCATATGAATCCTTACAATTTTACTGGTGTCGTGAATTGACAGTTATTTTGATAAATCGTTGTGGGTTACACAAAGACTATTTTCTGTACATAACATGGCAATTTACAAAATGATCAAAATTTGCTATAGAGGCGCAATTGACATTAGCTGTGTTCTTTTGTGTCTGTCCGCAGAACAGAGCAGAAAAAAGATACACAAAAGAAGTCTTCATACATTTTCATAGAAGATTTATAAATAAAAAATGAAGCGAACAGTACAAATAGTTCGCCTCAAACGGTTTCCGAGACTTAAAGATAATTGGGAATTTTTTTAATACGTGAACGTTACATCCTATGATGATGATTTATACTTTGGTAGATAGATAATCGTTGGACTTTTCCAATGGTCCCTTCTCCTCTCTGTTCTGAAGTTATGGCTCAACAAAATTAAAATTTCGAAAATTTTACTCGTTTTTTTTCTTCTTTTTTTTAATTACTATTTTTATCAAAAAACATGTCATCAATACTAATTTTTCATATTGCATTTATGAAGCCCAAAAACTTAGCTTTGAAATGACCACATAGATATTGGGTACCCAAACTGTAACCCTTTCTGCTTGTTTGCATATCCAGCGAAAATGGCTGAAAAAGATCATTTCCAAAAGATAATTGCATACTTTCTGGCACTTATTGAACTTTTTCAGCTATTTTCGCTAGATATGCTTAAGACAAAGCGCAAAAAACGCAGAAAGAGTTTCGGTACAGAGTATGTATATACAAAAATTCTGCAGCATCGCATATCCATTCTGCGCGAATACTGTTTAACTTATGACGAAATAAATATGCGCAGTTTTCAAAATTATTCTCAAGTATATTAGAAATAAACTGCTTCACACAAAAATCATAGATTCAGTATATTTATGCTTAAATTCGTGTAATCTGAATTTCGTACGTAGGTAGGCGTCACATTTTGATAATGTAACCCAGGGGGAGCAATTGCTCCTCCTGCTCCCCTAGATATGCTTCTGACCTTGAGATAAGAACTTTAATTGCCAGCAACCCGTTTTCCATTAGTGCAATTCAACCATTGAGTTTCATTCATTCCGTCAACATTTATTTTGAGTTTGGGCTATAGCCTATATAGATTTTCTTCATTCGACGAGAAATAAAAAAATAAAAAGGATGGATGCATAAAAAGAATTTTTCTCAAAAATTGACTAGATCAAGGATTCGACCATAAAACTGCTCATAGGAGTGTTATTTGGAAAATTTCAAAACTCAGGGACTTTACTCAGTGAAATTTTGTAGGTCTATTCTTCTTGTTTTACGCATCCAACAAGTGCTCACTCGTTCAAATCGGTGACATAAAACTTTCAGCCAAAATTTCAGAAACATGAGCAGGCAATAGACAATTGGGGGGTTTTTTTTTGTGAAAAGTACCGATCTTGTGGCCCCTCAAATCTCATTCTCGGTAGAATAATGAAATAATAAGATGTGCAAAAGAATGTTTCTCAAAAATGCATTAGATCAAGACTTATACCAAAAAAACTGCTCAGAGGTCTTTTACAAATATCTCGAGATTCAGCGAAATTTTGTAGGTGTATTCCTCTAATTTATTCCTAATTTAGTATCGTTGTACCAATATCCTAAGTCTTTAAACATACACTCCAGCTCCAAATTCCATGTTTGTTTTGGAACCTAGAGCGCTTGCATAAACTCAAATTTGGTTAATACTCAATTTAATGCGTTTTTTGTACAATGTTTTCATGTTTTTGAGCATATGACATTTTCGCAGGTCTTTTATCTCCCATTATCATCCGTAAAATAGCAGCTGATTCACTCTTCGTTTGGCATAACGAATGGTTGAACCCACTCGTTAAATAACGAAGGATTTGCGTTCGGTATATAACGAATGCAGATTTCAGGAATACCACTTGTGTCGATTCCGAATGTGCCTTCGTTATTCAAGAATAGACCCACTGGTTTTGATGGAAATGACATCTTTTGCTACTTCTCTTTCGATTTGAGCCCACTAGGGCTAATGTAGGTACGGATAATTGTTTGAATAATCCAAACGGGGTATGTTTTATTCCCCAGAAGAAAAAAATACAGAATTTGCCATATGGCAAGGATCTCCATCCAGCTGCATAAAAACAAATTCTTGTCCATTGAGAAACTATCTGTCAAACTTAGACAGCAATTTTGTTTGGAGAACAAAATTGTGTTTATCTTATTTCATTGTACCAAACCGTTAACAAAATTTAAACGTTCTTTTTCCTTTGGTGTTGCACTGTCAGTAGCACGATATTTGGATGAAAACTATCTACAGTAGCCTTCCGACAAATTCCAATTAATTAGCAATAATTTTGATCTTTTCATCACAAAGGCATACTACCTGCAGACATATTTGAAGTGAAAAAAAAACGCAATAACAAAGTCTAAAACTACAAAAAAAAATCAGTCAAGTGCCGTACCATCGTACGTTATTTTACACTATGCATTATTTATTTATTTTTTCAAATGAGAGTAGGCGTCATTTGAAAAAATTATGCCTACTTATGATAATAATGAATGAGAATAAAACGAGGAGAAAAACGCCGAAAAAATCACGTTTCTTGTATGGGGGCCCCCTTTAATTTTTAATTTAATTTTATTTTTAATATTTGTTGTTATAGCGGCAATAGAAATACACACTCTAGCGAAATTTTAACTGTCTACCTTTTACGGTTCATGCAATACAGCCCGGTTACAGACAGACGGACGAACATCGGAGGCTTAGTAATAGGGTTCCCGTTTTTACTCTTTGAGTACAGAACCCTAATAAAGTACATTTCCCAATTTCCAGACTTCTAAATCTGTCTTCTGATGATCATTTGCTTATTTTAAGCGCTTTGCTTTCGCCACAGCAATCAACAGGGAATTACGGATGGATCTATATAAAGTTTTAGATTCAACTGAATAAGCTTGTGGAGGGGCTATCTTTCAGTAGTTTTTACATTTAACTTGGTTTTAATTTTTCCCATGGTAGAAAACGTTTATTTTCTAAAAGATGCATTCAGTTCATGGGTGTCGAAAATATTGATTTGCGGATCCATTTAAACTTTCTTTGAAGACAATAATCTTTTTTAGGAAAAATTTCCTTTTTAATTCTTCTTAATATGTCTCAGAGTCAGAAATATTTTACCCTAAATAACTAAACATTCATATAAAGGTAAAAATACACGGTGAGATACTTTTGATCTCCACTCTCCGGTTTACAGAGACTAATATCTCCGAAATGTTTACACGGCAAGAGACTTTTGTCTCTTAGGTCTCCGGAGACCATAATAAAAAAGTCTCTAGAGACACGTCTGTCTCTGAAGTGTATATACACGAAATTTGAAGTTTGGTCTCTGGAGATCTCCAGAGATCTTTGTTAATTGTCAAGCAAGAGATTATTAGAAAGAATTATGACAGAAGTTATTAATATTTTTAAGTTATGGAAAAAGTACAAAAGCTAAAAAAAATAATAAATAACCAGAATTCTATGGACAAAACAAATTGTTTGCCCTACATATATCCATTAAATTAATTATTAACTTTTTTATTAATTTTTTTGTAATAATTTGTCAAACTCACTACACTTTATTCCTTTTCCTTTCCGAATAGACCGACACTTAACTGATTAGAGCATACAAATAGTCTCCGGGGACCTGGCGACGATAAATGAACAAACTTCGGAGACCCGAGACCGAATCTGAAGACCCGTTTGTTTTAACATACACGATGGGAGACCGGAGAACAAAAAAGTCTCTGGAGACTGGGGCTCTTTAGAGATTTTTTGCTTCCCCGAAGTGAATACACTGGCCTGCCCATAACCCTCGAGAGAATACTTCCCAAGCCATGAAACACACATCTATATGTGTGCGTTCGGAGTCCGTTTTCTAAAATGTTCTACATTGATACTTATGGAAAAGTGATGGCCATAGCGCATAAACTACTATCCATACAGGAAAATAGTCTTCTCGTAATTTACAGCTTGATTCCTTATCTTCCCAAAGGCTACACTGTTATGCGATTGGTTCCAAAGAAGCGAGATTTGCAGAGGATGGGGAACTGGAGGCCAGTAACCCTATGCAATGTAGACTACAAAATCGTCTGCAAAGCGTTAGGGGTGATACTCCGCTCAGTGATTGCTTCTGTAATACACCCGGAGCAGTCCTATTGTGTACCTGGTCATAGTATCTACGACAACATCGCGGTAGCCAAGCATTTGTTTGCCTACCATGAACAGACAGGTACACAAATGGCCATGATTTCATTAGACCAACAAAATGCTTTTGATAGCGTCTCGCACGAGTATCTCTTGACTACTCTCGAGCCATTTGGGTTTCCGCCCAGGTGGCTCGATATCGTCGGGCAACTCTATAGAAATTCAGCGATTTTGATTAAGTATGAAGCACAAGTTCTGGCTCGTATCTCGTTTCATCAAGGTATCAGACAGGGCTGTCCATTGTCAGGTATGCTTTATGATATTTCGTTGGAGCCGCTACTGGTGAATCTTCGTCAAATGCTCGGGCAGTATTCTGTTCGTCTACCATACGCCAATGTGACGCCTCTTATGTTGGCGTATGCGGATGACCTTTGTATTTTCGTGACAAGAGATGAAGCTTTTCCGGTCGCTCGTGCTGTTTTCGAACAGTTCGAACGTATAGCGGGTGCTAAAATCAACCTTAGTAAGAGTCCACTGAACATCCAATGGACTAATACTTGCCTGAAGTATTTAGGTGTGTATATCGGACGCGAGAGTAAATCAAATAATAGCCGCATCGTTGACAAACTCTCTAGAGCTGTAAACTCATGGCGTAGTCGACTGTTTCCATTATCCTTAATGGGTAGGTTAGTCGTGATAAACTATTTGATTACCTCGTCCATCGTTCATCTGCTAAAGTCTGAGACGTTTGATGAAGGCTTCGTAGGTCTTCTTCAAGCAAAATCGATAGACGCCTTTTGGTGCGGAAGATGATGGGTTGCTGAAAGCACGCTCTGTCTGCCAGTCAAGATAGGTGGATTAGGTCTCACTAACTTGGTTGTGAAATCAAGGTGTCTCCAAGTGCGTGCATTCCAAAGAGTGTTTTGCCAGAGAGACAGCTTGATTTCTCAACTGTAGGTGAATGTCCTGGGAGGGATCGGCATAGGGGAGTATTACTACCTGGTCTCTGTTCGACCACCCTGTCCTCGTGACTGGCCACAGGATCTAATCTCAACGATTCAGACCTGGGGTAGAATCAGGCCAGCATTTCACCTTAAGTGGAATGCTTTACGGTACACGCAATTCGCGTCTATTCCAATCAGGTTTAATCCTGAATTAATAGATTCAGTGTTCAGTAATGCTCGGGATTTTGAAGCTGACACGCATACACTGACGGTTCTCGGAGATATTATTGATATCTCTGGAAACTGTCGAATAAACACTAACACTGCACAACTACATGACCTGGCTGCTTCTGCGCGGGAGAGATTTCGCCAACTTGGGACCAGTGACCCTGGCACTAAATAGCAAGATGCTTTCGTTCTGAGCAGACCACCTCACACACCTTTCAGAACACTTACAACACGTGTGCTCCGTGACGTGCTTATGTCCATAAGGCCTCCGGAGTATACGGAATACAACAGATGGCGAACACACCTCGGGGTGAATATGGGCGTGATGGGAGGGATAACTTGCAGAGTAGTCTACAGTTATCCTTCTAGTTACAAAGATGCTGATGTACATAGCATTCAAATTGCTGCATCACAGTCTTATGCATCCTAATCAGTTGTCACATATTGACCGGTGAGTTCAGAGGATTTGCACAGTTTGTGGTGATGAAGGCACCCTGTTTCACAGGTTCTTCACTTGCCCAGCTTTGCAAGATCTAATGGAACTCGTGCGCGATATGTGTCAGTTGATCCACCCGAATTTCAGCATTACTAGAACATCGTTTCTATGGGGGCCAAAGGTTTGTAGTCCGGTAAATTGTCTGATTAGCTTTGTATTGACACTGGCCAAATCTACAATTCACTTGTACTACATGGGAGTCGAAGATAGCAATCAGAACACTGACCCACATCACCACGCACACGCACTTAAGCGCCACTTAGTTGGCAGATTGAAGAGACGTTTACGTCTTGAATATCTGGCAACGAACGCAGACACATTCAACTGCACATGGCAACCACTATCGTCGGTGCAGGACGGAGCTCTTGTCTTACGCTTAGGAATCGTTGCAAGTGCTGTGGGAAGGACAAGCACTCTGTTAGAGATGCTAAGCTGGAGGGATGATGAGGGCAGTTTGTAGAGGTCTACGATACTACAGGCTGCCCTCGCGGAACTCTATGACGGTAACGGTGGCACTTGGAAAAATTACGTATTCAAAATTTCTAAATTTCGCTTTCGGTTACTTGCAAAATTCTTGTTAAATATTTTCGAAACTTTTCATGGGAGGCTCTTTTTGGAACTGCCACTTACTGGCAGATAAAGGCACACTATTTAATTTCAGTACTTTGGCTTTAAATATTTAATTTCAAAATGATTGTGAAAAATTGTTACGTTTACATTTTACCATTTTACCTCTTTTATTATAATATTTTGTTTTTACGGTGCCTATTTAGCCTTTTTACCGTTTGTTGTTTGTTTTATTCCTATATAATTGTTTGAGCTTTTTGCGTCCTTTAGAATTAGTTTAGTTAGAGTCTTTTTTCTGTATTCAGAGTCACTTTTCTTTGTTTTTAATTGTAATAGCCATATTTATAAAGTTTAATTAAAGAAACCTATATACATAAAAAAAATAAAAAAATAGTATTAATTAATCCAATATTAATTGGAAAAGTCTAACAAAAGTCAAAAGAATGACCTAGACCATAGTAAGAAGGAGAGACTATGTGGATATCCTGTATTTCAAACAGGAATGAATTGAACTTTTGGTACTATTGTCTAAAAATCATAAAACAGTCTTTCAATGTTATTTTATTCCCAACTATAATTTCAGCCGAATCAAAGATCTCTCCACGCATAGATAAAAAAGAAGAAGAAAAATTCTAGGAAAGTGCAATTTTCCACCCACTTCTTCGATTATATTAGAAAAGAAAAACAAAACTCTACTGCATCTTAATCATACTACATATATCTATGTACCTCAAGAACAATTTTTAATCACATAATTCCATAGGCAACAAAACTTTTCGTTTTCATTTTCAGAGACAGAATTGCTGCACAGAAATGATTCTATTTGCACTTCATCTCTGGCAAAATGTCGATATTAAATCGTGACCAGATATCTGCCTACTCGCGTGCAATTTTGTTTGTTTTTCGAACATTTCCTTTAGTTGCCCGCGTCTCTTAATTCAAGATCGACAGCACGGATTGTATCCATTATTGGATAACTTTGGTAATGTTCTCTACATATATAGAGACTATAGTCATCGGAGTACTTGACCTTATTCCATTTTGTTGTATATATACATGATGGAAAACCTTTAACTGTTTTTATGACAAACAATTTTCAATAAATAGGTCAATGTCTTCGGTGGAAATAATCTCTTCGAATGTGGTTAGAATCGGTCTGTATTCTTAGTGATTTTTGGAAGTAAATGATGAACCTGGCTGCGTATTGTTGACACATTGTTATGGAAATTTGACTCAAATCTCTTAAATAATGATTGAAAACATTCACACTTTATGTATAGAGAAGTCATGTTTCCCATTATCATCTGATCTTTCATTTCAGCTACTACCACCTTCTATTTTTATATCTAAGAAGTTCCTTGATTCCTCGAAGCAATTAATTTCAGCTACTGGTGGCTAATTTATTGATTTCACAATGAGATCTTATCGAATAATCATTTTCCTAATTGTATAAATGTATGTGCAAATTAAGAGTGCCTGAGGTGAATTTATTAATGAGAATAGATTCTCAAAGAGGTGTGTATTTTTTAAGCTGCAAATCTGCGGGATGTCAAATGATTGCCGCGAATTCAATCAATCGTTAAGCCACAGCCAAAGAAATACGAGTGAAGATATGGTCACAAAAGAACGAATCAACAAAGTTCCGATCAAAAACGGTCATTAGTAAACCGTTCTAAGTTTACTGATTTATAACGCTACAGACAGCGACACTTTTTTACTGAATCGAAAATAAATTCCTTCCTTAAGTTGCATAGTTGTTAAGAGAATGATAATTTATCAGAATTGAATTGTACATATATGCAGTGTCTTATTTGAATTCAATGACTTATTAAGGTCATTATTCACGTTTCAGGCCCCGTTGAGCTTAGTTCAGAAATATCTGGTTAAATTATGGTTGAAGTAGATATTCTTAAATATCCGTGTCCAATGGTGAGGTCTTATTTATATTGTATATTTGTTTATTTAGCAATATTTAATGTATAGGTCATTCTGATTCATCAATGATATTGTAATACCTGCAACTAATGGCGAACAAATCGTAACAGCTAGTTTCACACTTGATAAATAATTTTTCAAATTTTTTTTATATGAATATTATCAATTTGTAAGACTTTCATAAGACTACTAAGGGCTATCTGAGGAAAGAACTTATTAAATATTTTAGTCAAAAGAGGCCACATATAGAAAAAAAAGAAAATGGCCATTTTCAGGAGAAACACTTATGTATACATAAAAGCTCAGAAGGTCCCAAAATTCCATATTAGAGAGACTTAATTCGGCTCACAAAATTTCAATTTCAATTTAGATAAAAAGAGAAGATTGCTACCGTTCAATGAAGTCGAGCTGTATAATTAATACGATCGCTATTACCGAAAGCCGCAATTGTTAGAAAAAACTCACTTTCTCATCAGATGCGAAACTGAAACTACTGGAAAAGGCTCAAAATCCGAACCCAGGATAGAAATTATGTAGATTATGAGACACGATAGGTGTACACCAGAAAAATTGCTTATTAGGTTAAATAATCAGAAAGGGGGTCTGCATACCTCCGAATAAAAATTCCTAAATAGAAAGATCAATTAAAATTAACACTCGTCATTCATAAAGAATCCTGGAAGAATCTTTATACAATTTACTATAGATGGACTACATACTTTTGAGTTCAAATATGGCTAAAAGAAGTAAAAGAAGTACCCGGAATTTTAGAGAGGAGTGCAGGCATTGAGCCATTACGTCAGCTAGTTACTTATTTAGTCCATTATTATTATTATTATTAGTGTGGGATGCAGACAAGAATCCCGCCTATCTTCTAGTAGTCACCCGCGACCTATACGATCTTTTGTGACATTACCTACCCATAAATGCCCTAAGGCGCCCATTCAAACTTAACGTCTTTAAAAAACCCTATGATGCTCTTGGGGTCCATTTTTTCGACATCCTCGGCAGTGGGAGTGCCTTTCCTAGATGTCTTTACCTTATGCGGTACAGAGCTTCACAGTCACACAGGAGATGTTCAACGGTTTCATGGTCTTCCATACAGAAGCGGCAGGTCTCATCATCGACCATACCCATCTTTTTAAGATGATATCTAAATGGGTAGTGCCCAGTAAATAGGCCCGTTATGAGCCTTAGTTACTTTACAAACTCTTCGCTTGTCTCAGTCCCGGGGTATTATCCCAGTGCTCCTTTTTAATTATGTCCTCCCAAAGCCTGATCTGAACTAAAAGGCGACTTTTAGGGTGTCCAAGAATATACTCAGGGCTAATAAATAGAGGTTTGGCTCCTTGCTTTGCAAGGCTGTCCGCAATCTCGCTGTACCCAAATCAGCGTCACCCTGTTTGTTCAAGACAGTCTGATATTATGTATATTTGGTCTATACGCCACAAACTTATATTTGCAGAAAATAAATTTTTATGTTTTAAGTAAACCAACATAAAAACCAGTCTGCATTAAAATTTTACTAAATTTTCACTCATTTTTATGAATTTTGTTAATTCACTATTGAACTTATTACAAGATTCCTACGCATCTTCTTGTTATGGTCCACGTGCAAAGGGAGAAATAAAATTTTATGCAAATGTAGGTAATGGACCATAATCGAACTTAATATCGACTAAAATGGCACAGGAATAAATCGTACTTAATTTATAGATTTTAGCAGTAGAAAAAAATTGTTTTTTGCAAGAAAATAATTCATTATTGGCAAAAAAGAAGAAGTACTACAAAATAAACATTATTCAAAAACCTAATTTTACATTTTGTAAATGTATTATGTTCATATTTAGTTAGATATGTTTAGCAAGGCACACAAGTATTCGCGAACTACTTCTGGAAGGTACTTTAATAAGCTCTTTACATCAGCAGCTATTTTCTCTTTTGTAATAGGGCAGTTAAAACCGGAACACTATTCATGAAAATATTTTATAGTATGGCGAAAGATCTATTATTTCTCTTCTTATACAACGATACAATTTCATTCTTTATCTCCGAAAATGAAGTTTTATATTTAAGTTTAAATTGGTCGCCTTTTATATGTTCATATGTAATCGACTTCATATTTGAAAATGGCATTTTTACTGAATAAAACTTTCTACCAGCTATTAAATATGCATTGAAATCGCATGGACTATAAATTTTCACATTTTTTAAGGCACGATCTATAGCTAAATGGCCTAGTTCCGAAAACTTTTGAAGAATCTTCTTTATCACTGGATGAGACCATAAAAATATCTTAATAGCAGTTGCATTTATTTTATTTCTCTTTTGTGAATGAATTAAACCTTAGAATATAGAACTCAATCAAGCTCTTATTTTCTTTCTTACTTTTTTATACCTATGCATTCCTGTATTATACTGTAATCAGAAATGCTATGCTCATGTGCACGATTTTTAGATGCACTTTTTAACTGAAAATCAATGCAAATGGCCTCAAATAGCAAAAAATAAGTGTTCAACCTCTAATACGTATGATTATGTACCTTAATAAAAACTGCAGAATAGAAAAATAATAATAATAAAGGGCCAATGTGTTTGGAGATGGACCAGACTGCACTCCAAATTGGTGAAATAGATTAAGATGGACTAAACTAAACATTCAATATCTCAGCAAGAAATAGAATAGATAGATATTTGGAAAGATTGTAATCAAAAACCTAAAAATGCATTTTTAGCAACAACAAAATTAAAAGTGGCATATGGACCAAATCATTATTCAGCTGACGATTAATCTACAAGGGCTCCAAAGGTAAAGTACAACTTACAACTTAACAACTGTTAAGCGGGACTCTCAACTAAAAGAAAGGCAGCAGCCTCTTCACTTAAATTAACAAGATTCCTGACGGATGATCGACTGATGATATGGCTAAAGATACATCACTTGTTGGAACATCTGGCTAACCAGAAATCACATCTAAGAGGTTATGTGCTGGCAAAGAAGATATTTTTGTGACAGGACCCGACATAATATCTGACATCCGGTACAAAAGTCTAAGCACTCTTAAGTGAAAATAAAATTGATGGCTCTTTAATGTATCCAAGTGTTATATAAATCGATCCAAAATGAGAAGCCGAGGAGTGGGCATGTATGGGCCGAGCTATCGACTCGCTATAACATTGGAGATATAAGACAGAGGGCCCGCGCTATAGAACTCTGCGCTAGCGCGACATTATTTTCAAAAATAGGAGTAGAGCCAAAATAGATGCAATATCAGAGAAAAGGCAATGAAAACGTTAAACTTATATCTGTACGTCTAGCTGGTCTGGAACTGCTTTATTGTTTTTAAGAAACTAACTGAAGCTAATAAGGTGATCTTGATTTGTATGCCAGGGCATAAAAGCATTGCGGGCAATGACACTTCGGCCCACTTTGCAAATGATTGAACAAAATCTAAGTTTATCGGCTCTGTGCTCTCATTGGTCATCCAAAAAGCCGACTTTTGGCAAAAGTTAGGCTTTGGGTAGACAAAACAAACCAAAGATGAGCCAACCGAAGAAATTGATAACCTACTCTCAACCAATAAGCACGGTGTGTATTCAAAATCTTTTTATTTCCATACGCAACAAACGGAATGGCAAACTTAATAGTGTGTCCTATTATTTCATCCAGGATTAAAAAAGCTTTAAAAAAAGCTTTAAAAAAAATTGTCTGGCGACCTCTTAATAATATAAAAACAAGTAAAATTAAAATAAATTTTATCCAAGGGAATTCCCTCCAAGACTTTGCGGGAACTGTTCTGAGCATGAGATTCACAAAAGATCAACTAGACATACTACCTGATTAGCCAATGTAAGGTAAAGTAGTATACAATAAAGAAAGTAACGGCATGAAATCCTGCCTTCTTTTTACCGGTTGTAGCAGTAATGTAACAGCAAATGCAGAGATAGTCGGTTTAGTATGTTTCCCAGCGGACAATGAATTTATGCCACCAATGGATGTTCAAAAATTAAGTAAACAGTAGATGAGAATAAATTAGATTAAAGTAACGGCCACCGAGTTAGATTACGATTAGCCACACTTACCTTAGGGTAGTCCGCTGTCACAGCACCTCGCCAGCATTCTACCTAGAAATATTTATTTATTTGGTTGAGGTAGATACAAAAAATAATGTACCTTACCATGTCGCGCACGTTAATAGTTCTCCCCATCACCGATTCACTAGATTATCACAGTCAATTTAAAGTGCACTTTGTTTACTACTCTACTTATTACTAGTAAGTTCATCAGGTGCTACATTACTGTGGTTGGTTGAGTACCCGGCAAAGAGAAACTGTATGGAAAGTTTCCAGTTTCTAGAGATTCTAGAGTATAACATATAAAATATTTGACGCTTGGGATCTATCTACTAATCACTTTAGAGACTTCTCATTAAATTATTTTCTGCAACTCGTATACAAATCACTTCAAAAAATCTAGCCTCAAACATTGGTGAACCGTATCAAATAGTTTTCAATTAGGTCGACAAATTTTGCTCCCACATAGAATACCCCATACAAATAATAATTAATTTTATTTAAAGTTATTGACACCAACATTTTAAGAATTTATGTGACTAGCTAGTTCGTAGTCAAAAACAGTGACAATAAATAAAACGGTAATAACAAACTACCTGAGTTGAGGGCCACTGAGTTAGCTGATTTGCTGAATTTCTAACTATTCCAGTGATTCTCAATCATTAAGTTCGGAAGAGGTAGGAAACTTCACTAATTAAGATTACCCAAGACTCCGAATTCGACACTCATGCCAATAGTTTCCGCTTCGCCCAGTTTCGGCAACTGCCCTGTGGAGAAAAGCCAAGAAAAGCGGTTCGGATACCAGAAAATGCTATAAAAAATTCAAGGAAAAACTGCTAACGGTTTTGGAAAAATCTAAGGTTAGGGTTGGATCACTGCTAAAAACGGAAAAAACGGAAAAAAATTCAGGAAATTTTCATAATTTACGTTTTTTTTTCATATTTTTTTGCGAGGACGGAGGACAATAATTGATAATTTTAATATATAATTATTATTAATTATTTTACTTTTTAATTAAATTACTACACACAAGTCAAGCCATCCAGTCTTGAAAAAAATCTATGAAGAACTAATTTAAGTGGACAAAACAACAATCTGGAGATAAAGAAAATTACGGTTCTGAGGCTAAAATTTTTTAAATGTGAGAACTTATGTTGCATTAACTTATCTTGAGGAAGCTAGAGATATATTTTAAAGGTGTGATCCAATATTAGAACGCTCTGTCTGGCGAAGCTGAGTTAAGAGTTCAGATGCATCCTGAGTTTCTTAAGAGAAGCAGAATAGATTTAGAGCAATTTTGAAGATTATTGCATGAGGACAAGGTGGTGGTCTAAGTGAAGCAGGCTAGGTAATGACACCCATTCTACTTAACCTAACCTAAACAAAAAAATTGATAGTGCACTAAGATGTTATCTAGCGAGTTGAACGGTAAGAAAAAGAAGTTTTCAGCATACAGGATATATTGCATCAGTATTTTACTAACGCTCCAAGGAACGTTGAACCAACGACTAGCCATCCGACTAGGTCATCCGAAATAACTGTTTCTAGTTATTCATGCGAATTACCTTAGAGTTAACTGGAAGAATAAACAAAAATCCTTGTATTAGGAAAGACTACAAGGACTTCGTCAGGCAAAAAAAAGTTTATCGACATCTCTGGCGGAAAAACACAAGAACTCCTACTCCTTAGGAGAACAGAGCTCAAAATGATAACTGAGGGCCATTAACTCTTGAGGTATTACCTAAACAAGATTGGCTTCGCTTGGCGCCGCTTCCGTCAGGATGCTCTTGAAACCTCGGAGCAGCTGCTCTGGTAACTGTGAAGCGTTTGCTAGACAGAGACTACTCCACCTCGAACATGCATTTCCTACACTAAACTACGTGTGAAACCTCAATCCCAAAATGGTTCTAGATTTTATTAACAGTTTAAACCTAGAAAATAGAAAAGGAGTAAATTTAACGGGGACTCACAATAGATTTTTCAGGTCGTAGTGATTGCGAGGCTAACGCCTACACTACACATCCCTTCACAAATCTAAATCTAAATCTATTCATGCAAATCGTCTGAAGAGAGCATGTAAGCGTAAAGAACTTAATTCTTTCGCTTTGCGACTCAGGGAATGATGTCATTCCCATCCTCTTTGATTTTAAAAAGGCATTTGAGTTGGTTGATAAGCTTCGAAGTCAATTTGGTTTCTCGTCTTCTGTATGTAGGTTAATCTCCGGCAATTTAAATGAAAAATTGCAGACTATGTGGTGTCCAATTGGAGAATGTCAACTTCCAAGTTGGTTTTATCTGGAGTGCCGCAAGGGGCGCTATTGGTTCCGCTCTTGTTTACGTTTACCAATGATATTACTCAGGAGCTACATGGTGCTCATTTTCATTTTTTATGCTAATGCCATAAAAAACTATGATGGAGCTTCAAAGGGCGGCATTCCATCTCTGATCTCTGAGATCAACGTGATTCTCTCGAGAGTTTTTAATTGGTGCAATGCTAATGGACTGAATCTGAATCCTGAGAAGACGCAAGTAATAATATATAGTAGTGGGCATAATGCTGTCTTTTCAGATGCTCTCCCTACCATTACTCTTCTGGGTCAGGGCATTCCAATCTATTCAAACCCACTGAAGAATCTTGGGCTATTGATGGACCAGAGACTCACTTGGGGTCCCCATGTTAATCATATTTGTACGCGAGAGTATTTTGGACTTCGGACGCTTTATGCTGTGTCGGTTTTTCTCCCTGATGCGATTCGGTCTGGTGCGAGCATTGATTCTTCCCAATGTTCTGTATGCAGATGCTGATATCTACCCCCTTCCTTCCCTTGTAATTTCGAAATTGTTTCGTGCGCTAAATATGTTTGTCGTCTGAATAGGCGGGCGCATGTGTCTGCTCTAGCGGAGGAATTTTTATATTGCACTCTAGCTCAGTTTCTTGAGCTCAGAACTCTCAGTTTTATTTTTTGTGCTAGACTTGGTTTGTTGCCTCCTTACATTGGCCAAAAATCTTAATTGGAATACTTGGAATAGATCAAGGATCATGCTTCGTCTAGTATGGACTCAAATGGCTGGAAGAACGGTCTTTTCTAAGGGTGCGGTCATCTGGAACGCTCTCCTCAGGGAGATTAGGGTATCGGCTTCTATGAGCTCGTTCAGGGTTGGGGTCCTCGAACATATTAGTGAGTCTTGGTGGTGGCATTAAGTTTTGAGTTTTTCTTCTGCGTCTTGGTTTTGCTTATGTTGAGATATTACTTCTATGGTTCTTTCAGTGGTGGTCTGACTGCTCTGGTGTTTCTCCTTGGCCAGGGTCTTTCAATAAAACATTTCTCTTCTAAATCATCTCAAATTTTTCCTGTATATGCTTAGTGATAAAACGTTAATATCGGCTTGACATCTTCCTTCATTCCTATTTGTAAACTTTGCTTTTTTCCCGACATCTTCAGTAGTTTGTTTGATGGTGAACCAATATTCGAAGGGGGCCTAATATTTTCGGAATTGAGAAATGAATTTTGCACAATTTTGTGTGTATTTAATTTTATTAATATTTACATAGAAATTATAACAAAAATTCGTTTCGAATGTTAAAGACTGTATACTGCTTCGTATTGACTGACATTGGGTTAGATTCATTTAGGAAGTTAATAAAACTCTTAAAAAATATATCAACAGCAAGAAGAGTAGGAAAATTAATATTTCTACACTAAACAAAATAAAAAAAAATTACAACTTCAGAATAGAACAACCGAAAATAATGTTAAAAAGATATAAATTAACAAAAAAAAAAAGGGAGAAAAACTTCGCTTCATTGAATTCTTTTAAGTGATCGTTTTACAAAGCTGACTGACATTCATATTCAAGCTGAACGTATCGATTGCGTCACATATCACAAATTACACATTTAAGAGTATTCTCATATAGTGGGTTGACTTAAACACATATTTATACATATATTTTTTATGTAAATACATATTATTATTATTATTATTTTATGTAGTAGAAGTAAACTTATGAAATCTAGGGTCGACGCGAATATCGTTTGCTTTAAAAATCGTTGAAGATCTATGCTCGATTCGGTTTCTAAAAAATGAGATCGCTTTGCACTTCACAGAGTCGATTTAACATGGATCAATCATCATCTAGAGAAAGATGTTGGGAGGAGAATCGTTTAGTAGGTTTTTATTAGGGATGCCACATGCTGCTTTTCCTCTTCAGTCAATCCATTCTTTAGAGTTCGCCGCACTGAAAAGATTTAAAGGGAATTTTACAAGAGATTATTAATTATAGTTGCTGTCTTATTTCAACAGTTTAAATTTTATCGTTTTAATTGATCAATGAGATCAGTGCTGAATGTTATTAATTTTATTTTTATTTGTTATTAGCACAAGCAAGATTTAGTTTTGCACGTGTTATGTACAGCAAAACCAGTATCAAGTCCAGAGTTTAATTAGTTGGTACAAAACAAAAAAATGATTATAATAATTTTGGGCTTAAATTTAATTTGTTGGCCAAAATAAGTTTTAGTATGAGAAAGATTTATTAATTATGAAATTCAGAAATGTTTGTTCATAAAGCATAGAAATCCTAAAAGCATTTCCAAAAGTAAGCTCTATATTGCACTTAGCTCCAATTTATGGGAAATTTAAAAAAATAATGTCCTCCTGAAACGATTTTATTTTTTTATTATTAGTTTTTATTATTATCAACTAAATAACTCGATTGATGCGAAGCATAAAAAGTCCTGAAAGTTATTTCAATAATTAAGTTGTTAATTTCTAGCAAGATATTCCAATCGCTACCTTTACTTTTTTTTTGCTTCATAGATTATTGTATATTTTATATTTAAAAAAAACAAGGAAGAAAACTAGAATAGGATCGTTTCTCACGATATCCTTGCTAGATGAATACCCCTATGTAATTTCGTATATGATCACCTCTACCCCTATGTGCAAATTTGATTGTTAAAGTGATTTTTTGCATCTATTTCTAAATAATTTCGTCGGTCAGTAAAAATGATTATAACCAATTTTATAGGATTTTATATTTTCAAGAACTTTTCAAAACGATCAGGTTTTCACAGTATATTTCAAAAACCACAATTTTATTTATTTTTTTTTATTTGTATTTACTACTTTTATACAAACGCCGTGTGTAAAATTTCAGCTCTCTAACTGAACGCTTTCGCAATTGTGCGGACAAACGGACAGACAAAATCAAAATAACTTTTAATATTATACGTGGGTATTCAATCGTTTTTACTCTTCTATTAACATTATTTCAATGACAAAGTTACTATATCCTATGATTTCATCATCTACGATATAAAAAGGTAACCTCTTCTTAAGACTTCCATTTAAAAAATTGTAGCCAACGGATTATTTGCAGAATTTTCGAAGTTTTCTAATTTTCCAATCATTTTCCAGATAATTAGAATTAGAATCCCCATAATATTTTCGGATTCGCCTTGCAAAATCTTCAACGCAGATGCCACTTGTTTATAAATCTGTGTATGATTGAAAAACTACAGTAAAAAGTATTATTTTCAGTGGTTTTATGTTGCAAGATTATATCACGAAAGTTTTAAAGAAATTAAACTTCTTCATCCGATGACTTTTTGTGAACTTTTTTTTTATTGAGATTTCAGGCTATTTACGTTAGTTAAAACATAATTTGAGTCCGTTCAACTCAAAGAGTTGAGTCCACTCAAAGAGTTGAGTCCACTCAAAGAGTTGAGTCCACTCAAAGAGTTGAGTCCACTCAAAGAGTTGAGTCCACTCAAAGAGTTGGGTCCACTCAAAGAGTTGAGTCCACTCAAAGAGTTGAGTCCACTCAAAGAGTTGAGTCCACTCAAAGAGTTGAGTCCACTCAAAGAGTTGAGTCCACTCAAAGAGTTGAGTCCACTCAAAGAGTTGAGTCCACTCAAAGAGTTGAGTCCACTCAAAGAGTTGAGTCCACTCAAAGAGTTGAGTCCACTCAAAGGGTTGAGTCCACTCAAAGAGTTGAGTCCTCTCAAACAGTGAGTCTGATTAAGACTTGAATCAGCTCAAGAGTTGAGTCCGCACAAGAGTTGAGTCCGCTCAAGAGGGGAATTCACTCAATCAGTGAGTCCGCTCAAATTTCGAGCGATGAACAACTGTTCAAATGATGAGCGCACTCACTGCTTGAGCGATGAATTCATATTCACAAATGAGTCAGTTCGCTCATTCACAACCCAGCAAATTTCTGTTACATTTATATATCTGTAGCAATATTTAGAAATACTTTTCACATTAATTTATATATGTTCGCAGAAATTAGTTCTGCTGTTTTTTGGTAAAAATACGTCTATATTCTGATTTTGCATAGCCCCGTGGCGAAATGAACCAGATGTGTGTGGGAAAACTCCTAGCCATATAGACAAGATAATAAAAATAGCAAGACTACCTCTGTCGCAGATTACCTCTGGTAAAAAATGCTCACAGTTTTACCTTGTCTCTTGTCCCGCAAGGAGCAGTTATTATGTAAACCAATACTAATTTGACTGAAAAGCATCAAGGCGTTTGCAATTCATGAAGAAACATAATAGAAAATTAACTACCGCTGAGCCTCCTGATGAGCATTCATTAAATCTCATCGAAGGGCTCATTGGATATAATGAAACTCCTCCCTATATCTTGCAAGGGAATCGTGGACTGAGGGAGGTGCCTTATCGTGCCTTCCCCGGTCTGCTCTAAAAATCTTCACCGACGGCTCTCTCACTAATGAGGGAGTTGCGGCAGGTGTCTACTTTCCTGAGCCTGATTTTGGAATGGACTACTCACTTAGAAAACACACCACTGTCTTCCAGGCTGAAGTCTTCGCCATCTCAATGGCAGCGAAGTTAGCCCTTGATATGCAAATAAAGGGGAAAGATATCGCTATCTTTTCGGATAGTCAGGCAGCCTTAATGGCTCTGAATGGCCCTCGGATAACGTCTAAGTCATTGGGGGACTGTAGGTCGTCAGTGGATAAGTTGTGTTTTTAGAACAAAGTGTCCCACCTGTTGGTTCCTGGTCACATGGGGATCATGGGGAATGAAAGGGCTGACCTTTTAGTTAGGGCTGGCTCTGATTCTCCGTTCCTCGGACCAGAGCTCGCCGTAGGTGTTGCCACCTCGAGTATTGGGTCTCTCATCAAAGCGGATGTTCATAGGAAACATCAGCAGAGATGGGAGAACCTGAGTGCTTGTAGGTGTACAAAACTGTTTCTTGATGGGCCCAATGGGAATATCTCCGATTTTCTCATGGGGCTCGGAAGGAAACAATGTAGAACCGTGGTTGCCATCATCACCGGCCACAGCTCACTTCACGCTCATCTAACAAGGATGAGAGTTTTTGACAGCCCTGAGTGTCTATCCTGCATGGAGGGAGAGCCTGAGACAACCGAACACTTTTTGTGTGAGTGTCCGGCCTTCGCCCGGAGCAGACTGGATACTCTAGGGTCTCCCCTTCTATCTGTGGATGAGCTGAAAAACCTTCCTCACCACGACCTGATGCGCTTCATTCAGAGGACAGGAAGGTTTTGGTGAATGGGATTCAGGATAGTACAATGGGCCGCTATGGCCTCCGTGCATGGGATGGGTTTCTCCTGTTCCCCCTGTTTTCAAAAAAAAAAAAAAACCAGGAATAAATAAATATTTATTCTTGTCATCACCGTGTCAGATGAGATTTCTACTAGGAAAATTTGAATTGATTTTTGTGATTTATTTATTTAAATTTTTAAAAGATTTATTTTAAATTAATTTTTTGATTTGTTTTTCAGCGGGAAGACTGTCGTCCATATGCTGAACAATACGTTATGACCATATCCTTACGCCTCAGCGTCGAATTCGGAAAAATATATGAAATCAATCGTAAAATCAGATTCCCATTTATGAACTCACCATAACACTCAATGATATGCTCATTAATAAGTTCATCGTGACACTCATTGACATGCTCATTAACAAGCTCATCGTGACACTCATTGTTATGCTCATCAATAAGCTCATCGTGACACTCAATAATATGCTCATTAATAAGCGCATCGTGACACTTATGATGTACTCATCGAAATGCTCATTTAATATTGTAAAATGCATCAAATAGAAGCAAAGTATACATTTATAACTAAGTGAAAGAGATAGAATATCTCATGCACACTATCTGTGAATAAGTGAATAAATGATTTTTTTCCCGGTTTTGGTTTAAACGCGAATGAATTTCATCAGTACGTTCATCTGATTGGTCAAGAGCAGCTCATTGATTGGCTCATCATGATATGTCTACCAGGGAAATAGATAGGGATCCTCTTAGTAGAGCGTGACATTAAAAATAAGTCAGTACTGCTAATTTCAGTCACATTCCTTACCAGTAGACTAGCTATCATATGGCTATGTTGGCATGTACCACTGGTGGTACACGGTGGACTATCCTATGGGGCAACATGTACCACTTGTGGTACAAAGGAAGAAATTAATTTTATGTATCTTTTTTTATAATGGCCTTGGATGAAATTTTCACAGTTTGTAGGGAATACCAAAATAGCTCACCCATATTTTTTCGGTTCCCCTATCACACCCCACCGCTCCGCTAGGGTGGTTAGAAATTTTGTGTTTTACGATGAAACGTCATTTTCAAAAAATCATATCTCGAAAGAGGAGCAACAGATTTTTCTGATTCAAATGCCAATTGAAGACTAATGCTTTGTGTTTTTTATAAAACAATATAGCAGCTCCGAACGAAACATTTTTTTTGTTAATAATAGTATTTCGGGAACTTACCGTATACGGTGACTTAAAAAAATTCCTAAAAAAAATAACTTTGCGTGAGAGGGCCGTAGAGAAATGCCGTTTTTTAGTTGTATTTCTGGTATTCGGTGACAAAAAATTTGACTTGGTGGATCGCGGGTTGGGGGGGTTGTACCATCCCACATAGGAGTTATCCAAAATGGTGCGTTTGGGATATCAAATTAAAGAGGGACGGGAGTGCGATCGAGTGGCGAGATTCTTTTTTGAACCTGTAAATTTCATACGGACGTTTTTACCATTAAAAACTGCTTTTTTGGCAATGTTTTGGAAATATTTGAGAATAATTTAAAGATGCTTAATTAGAAAATACATAGTAATACACTTTTCGACAGCTACTATTCTTGGCTATGTAATAAGCCAACAATAACCAAAATCTATATCGTGGTTCAAAAGTTAAACTCATTTATTCCCATCAGGGTTCACGAATATCTTCAACTGGCCACCACTCCTAAAGGATGGTTTCAGCGGGGGGGGGGGGGGGGGATGTGGAGCAATTTTTTAATCAGCTTACCTTAAGGAATCGCGGGTATACCGGAAGGTATCTTGATCAGAATCACCCTGTAGATGCAATTTTATTCTAAAAATATGCTTTAACGTTCATATTTAAAAATTTTATATGTAGAGTCTCTTCTGTGCTGGACGACGACCAAATTGAGCTTTTTCCGGGTATCCTCAAATTATCTTGATCCATGAAAATTGATATTTCTATGTGTTGTAAATGTTCGATGGATGTCAATAATTCGTTTTTCATAATATAGCTAATATATGCCGCTTAATTAGGGTTGCAAAATTTAAGGGGAGGGTCCAGCGGGGTGGCGGTGAAGACAAGAACGGAAAAATTTTCGGATATTTAAAAAAATAATTTTTTTAAATCAATTTTTTAGTTCGGAAAGGGATAAATAGGTGTAGTTAGTTACAATCCCCATTTGTTCTAAAAATAATTCTTTTCACTAAAGCTCGATCCGAATTTACGATGATTTCTGTAACATACTACGTTTCATCGGCCATTACATGACTTTCAACGCCATATTGCTGCTAAATTTTGCAACTTTTTAGCCACTTTTTTTCACCCTAGGCAGACGGACAAAATCAATGATTATTTATTCGTTCGTAATTGATTTTTACAAAATTCAAGTTATCCAAGATTTTGTGAATTAAAACGAAAGTCCTGTCAATTTTTATACGTAATTGACAGCACATTTTTAATAACTAAAATTAAAATTCAAAGGTAAATCGATTTTTGAAAAATTCAATTACAAACGAATGATCATTGATTTCTCCCGTCTGCCTAGGGTAATAGAATTATCCCTAATTTGTTATTTTTCATTTAAGAAAAACCACCAGTCATTTAGGAATAATTAAAAAAATTAGACTTCATGGTTCGGTTCACTAAATTACTTTCTAATTAAGTTGCTGAAAAGCCAGCAATCTTTATCTCATACAAACTCCAAATTACTCCAACGAAGTCGAACACGATCGCAATTTTTTATACGTAGTTAGATAAGGCTTCTAGCTTCAAAATAAAAATAGAAAAAAATACTATTATTAACCCAACACATTTTTCGTTCGGTACTGCTATATTTTTTTATAAAAAACATAAAGCATTTAAGATTTATTTGGCATCTGAATCAGAAAAATCGGTTCCTCCCTTCTCGTGATATAATTTTTTGAAAATGACTTTTCATCGTAAAATCACGAAATTTCTAGAGGCGTGGTAGGAGGAAAAATATGGGTGAGCTATTTTGGTATTTGCTACAAATTGTGAAACTTTCATCCAAATCGGAGATGGTTGGGTGCCATAGTACCGCGCCTTCAGATGATGCGAAACATAAATTCGAGCGCCATCTCACGTTGAAAAACGTAAATATTTGCGCCGGCGTGAACATGTAAAGCATATGAAAGATGAAAAAGATTATCTTACTAATTTTGGCTGTAGCCAGATTTTGTTTTGGAAAAGGTTTAAGAATTCCCCTTTACTGCAAGTAAAAGAGTGTATTGTCTGCCATCGAAGTTTTGTGCAGAACCATTGACTGCAGTAAAATATTTCAAGACATGTCCAAAAATATTCCAAAAGTAGTTTTAAACAAAAACACTAAGAAAACGAGCATTGGCATGCAAAAAAAAAAACTTTAAAATATTTGCATCAATGACATGCACAATAAATATATTATTAGCTCCATGCTCAGACAAGAAAAAAAAAACAAAAAAACACAAAATCAAAAATCCAAAAAGCGGCAAAAATAAACTAACCCAGGACCCTAGTGTTCAGGTGATGCAGTTGTTCTTTCAAGAGTGAATCCTTCCCTGGTTCGTGATCTCTTCACTGCGGTAGGTAATATGTGATTTTCGACAAAAAATTTTAGAAAATAAACAAAATTAAAAAAAATATGAATGAAAGCTTCTCGCGAATAATGAAAGAAACATAAAAAAAGAACAAAAACAAAAAAAACATGTTTCTTCTTCTTCTTTTCTTTTCGGGCAAAAACACTAAAGCTCTTAACCCTAGCCCTTCACCATATCATCACTAAAAAGTAGTTTTATCAAAATGATCAATCACTGGAAATACTTCGTCTATTGATTCTGAGAGAATGTCACTCACATGATTTCCTGTCCGCATGGCGAGTTCGTTTTCTTTCTCTAGGTGTTGGACGATGTCCAGGTGCTTTGGTTGCTGTCTTTACTAAAGACTCTAATATTTCATCGTCACCATCTGTGAAGTTTTCTTCGTTTTGTTTTATAATTGGTGATCGGAGATTTTCAGCACGACGTCGCCGCCACGTAAGAGTTCCGTCAACTTTTTCATTTGAAGGATTTGGTGATCCCAAAAGTTGTCTGTATAATTATAAATATAAATATTCTCATGAATATGATTGAGATAATAATTATGTCGACAAAATTACTTCAATTCAGCATCAGCTCGATCTTCTTGGGTTCTAAATTTACCCACATCAATGATCATTTTGCCACGTGTCTTGTTTCGTTCACGATGATTTGCTTTCTTTTCTATCTGTTGTTGGACACGTTCACGTGTTGTCCTATACTCTAAAGCAAATTCAGATACAATTCGACAAAATTCATTTGGTCGAGATTCAGCTACACGATGTTGTGGTACTCCTAACCATAGGAGGAATTTTCTGTACCTGTATGTGCAGTTTTTAATGAAAATAGAGGTAAATTACTTAAAAAACAAACAAACAAAATAGACAGAAATACAAACCTGTTTATAACTCTTCTGTGAACTATTTGTAAAGTGATTATTCTTTCAGCACAATCTGCTAAAAAGTCGACAAGTTTTTGCTTAAGCTGAGGCGGACAGTCATGCTTAGCTATTAATTTCAGTCTATCCCAAGAGGCCTTGCATTCAGTCTCCAATTGAATTAGATTATGCGCTAATTCAGTAAAGTCGGCCTTAGAAGCCCTAGTTATTGGTCCTATCTCAGAATATAGATCAGTAGTATCTGGAGACGATTCCATAACCATATGGCAAAGATGATGTAGTAAGGAGTGTTTATGTACAGTGTCTTTAACTTCAGGTACCTAAAATGAAAATGTAAAAGAATTATAGAATCTGCCTGTCCAATACAGAAACGACACCATACCTTAGCTAAATATTCAATTTGGAATCCTTTGACTGGAGCCCCATTTAAGAATATGCCTACAGACAGTAATGTAGACAGAATACACTTGAAGGTCTTACTTAATTTAAGTAACTCTAATCCTTGTTTAAGATCCATTAGGGGCTCCGCGATTTCTCTCTGTAAAAAAATAAAAAAATAAATAAAAATAAAATATTCATTAAACTCTGGAAATTAATATAAACTGCAAACCAAAAGTACCTCGTTGTTTTCGAAATCTAATCTAAATGCCCAGAGTTTCAGTCTTGCGGCTAATTCAGATATTGATGAGAGCGTTAGTAGGAACTGTTCTGCACTGCCAAGTGGAAGTTCTGGATTCGACACCTGGAAATATTTCAAAGGAAGATTTCGGTACATAAGAGAGTTTACCATTACACGACAGTGGGTAAATATACTTGGGCTTCTTGAATTTTCCCTCGTTCCTCGTCTGTGGGAAGCATATTCAACAGCTTGTCGATTCCTTCTCTTGTAACAACTGTTGCATCCATTTTAAGGATAGCAGCTTTAATGGCTCGTGGTGGTGGAAGTTTGGTCATTGCAATATTTATAGCATTCGAACGCTTATGATCCAGTACTATGATTTCCTTGTTCTTATTCATTTCCTGTTGTTTCTGTGCATTGAATATGAAAAGAGGTTTAATTGGATTTGAATATTGGTTACGGAAACAGAAATTTATGTAAACAGAATTTCTCCTACTGTGTGGTTTATATAGTAAACAAGTTTGGAGCCTTGATTGGTTTATATATTTACCTTGGTCTGATGAAAAACAATTGATTTAAAATTTACAACAATCACCGAATTAATGTTTTAATGCATTTTTAATTTTAGGAATTTTTAATAATTTCGAGTAAACTCTCTGAGTTTTGTGTTCTTTAACAGAGCTTTGGTTCGAAGCTGAAGAATTAAATGAGTTGAAAATTAATGTTAATGAGAATGTCCTACTTGAGATTTTCTAGGGCAACAGTTAATGAGGTCTAACAGTGGGGTCGACGGTATTTATCCAAAATATAACATAATATGTACCTAATAGTAACTACTTTGCTATGCGGCCTAGGGTTGTGCATTGGATGTACACCTCGATCGTCAGACCCATCCTCACATATGCCTCCTGTGTATGGTGGCCGAGGACGCTTGCGTCGGAACTGCGATCCGGAAGCTGGCGGGCCTGCAAAGGCTCGCCTGCTTGGGAATTACGGGCGCCATGCGATCTACGGCTACAGCGGCTCTTGAGGTCATACTCAATCTGCCACCCCTGGATCTTGTCATTCAGGCAGAGGCCAAAAGGGCTGTGTGCAGATTGCGCTTATGGGGATGTTGGGAGGACTGCTGGACTGGCTCTTCTCATTGCTCTATGGCGTATCGGCTGGACTTGGAAAACCCTATGGCCGGAATGCCACGGGATGCGATGGTACCTGAGCTTCGTTTCGGGTGTCGCTTCTCAGTGAGCTTTCCTGCAAGGTAATCGTGGACTGGGGGAGGTGCCTTATCGAGCCTTCCCCGGTCTGCTCTAAAAATCTTCACCGACGGCTCTCTCACTAAGTAGACAGCTGGGGCAGGTGTCTACTTTCCTGAGCCTGATTTTGGAATGGAGTACTCAGTTGGAAGACACACCACTGTCTTCCAGGCTGAAGTCTTCGCCATCTAAATGGCAGCGAAGTTAGCCCTTGATATGCAAATCAAGGGGAAAGACATCGCTATCCTGTCGGATAGTCAGACAGCCTTGATGGCTCTGAATGGCCCTCGGGTAACATCTAAGTTACTGGGGGATTGCAGGTCGTCAGTGGATAAGTTGTGTTTTCACAACATAGTGTCCCTCCTGTGGGTTCCTGGTCACATGGGGATCATGGGGAATGAAAGGGCTGACCTTTTAGCTAGGGCTGGCTCCAATTCTCCGTTCCTCGGACCGGAGCCCGCCGTAGGTGTTGCCACCTCGAGTATCGGGTCTCTCATCAAAGCGGATGTCCATAGGAAACATCAGCAGAGATGGGAGAACCTGAGTTCTTGTAGGTGTACAAAACTGTTTCTTGATGGGCCCAATGGGAATATCTCCGATTTTCTCATGGGGCTCGGAAGGAAACAATGTAGAACTGTGGTTGGCATCATCACCGGCACAGCTCATTTCACGCTCATCTAACAAGGATGGGAATTTTTGACAGCCCTGAGTGTCTGTCCTGCCTGGATGGAGAGCCTGAGACAACCGAACACTTTTTGAGTGAGTGTCCGGCCTTCGCCCGGAGCAGACTGGATACTCTGGGGTCTGCCCTTCTATTTGTTGATGAGCTGAAAAACCTTCCTCACCAAGACCTTGATGCGCTTCATAAGAGGAAAGGTAGGTTTTGGTGAATGGGATTCAGGATAGTACAATGGGCCGCTATGGCCTCCGTGCTTGGGATGGGTTTCTCCTGCTCCCCTTGTTTTATTAAAAAAAAAAATCTGCTTTGCTACCTCCATCTTTCTCAGGCCCTTATGAAAATTTGCAAAGGTAATACCAGTTCCCAAAAACAAACAAAATTGTACTGAATATCGCTTAAAATTGGTTTTATTTCTCTTATTTTATTATTTTTATTTATCATAGTCTATTTTTTTTTTCAAAGACAGGGGGACGAAAGATCATAAGTATGGAGGCCAGGGTGTCCCATTGTGCTAACCAACGAAGCACTTCTGCCTAGGCAATTTAGGCGTTGCCTAGCAGTCCAACCTTGTAAAGGGTCCACGCCAGGCACAAAATTATATCCATGGAGGGCATACGACACTGCATATTAAAATTTTAATTCACTTTATTGCTACTCCATCTAGGGGCAGATTTACAAATAGGCAGAGCAATGTGACAAATTTTTTGGGGGTGGCAAATTCTGCATTCATAAAATAAAAGTACACGGGATCGAAGTCACACTATCCGACAGTGACGGATTCAGAGCTACATTTTTAAATGTCCTTATAAACAGGTTGATTGGTAGAACTACAGAGACGGTGCTCCGAAAACTTATGTAAAAATTTGGGCTTTCTCATGAAGCTTCATAGCTTGGAATTTCAAAATATCTGCGAGGGCGCACGGAACTTCTATCTAGGAGATTTATACAGGACTTTGAAAAACTAGTATCTGCGAGCTTATTTGTCAACCGCTGAATGTACACGGGGAAAATAATGATCGGCCTTGGAGTTATACAAGTACATCGTGAAAAAGGCTTTTTGAACATTTATCCAAATGTGTGAAAAGAAGGGCTTCGGATGTTGTTGTGTGTACACCAGGGACAAACAGCTCGACAGAACGGTCATTTTCAGTGCTAAAATGAGTGAAAAACTATTTAAGATCCACCACAAAGGAGATCAGGCTCAATTCACTTCCTTTGCTGTACATTAGGGTCAGAAATAATGCAGTCTATGCACTATATATATTTTTCAGAGAAGAAAGTTCGCCGCATGGGAATCTAAGCATATGCTTGCCCTCAATGAACTTTCTTTGCATATAATTTCGCGCTTATTTGTGATATTTCTAAGTGATCTGCTTGCTTATTTTCTAAGGTCGATGTATGTTAAATAAATGAAAAATAGCGGCATTTTTTTTTATTCAATCCATTTTATTTAAAAAAAAAAGGACTCTGACTCTGTTAACCGACTAGGGGCCCTGCTTCTTCATGTCAGAGAACACAGCAGCATAGTTGTGACATCAGTCATATTTTTTTTCTTTAGATTAGGAGGATGAGAGATTCCAAGCATGAAGGGCAGTGCGGCTCATTGTGCTTACCTGCTAGAAACACTAGCACCAACAATTTTTTTTGTCCTCTTTTTGAAGCGCATCAGGTCTAGCTAAGGTAAGATTTTCAACTCATTCGCAAATTAGGAGGGAAGACCCAAGCGTATCTAGCCTGCTCATATTTTATTGCTAAATGATATAGAAGCACACAGCTGTACCAGACTACCTCTAACGGCGGGTAATAATATTTCGCGTAATTTACAATCGTTGCCTTTTGGGATTCTCGAAAGCGTGATGAAAATTAAAAGAAATTGCAACTTCACTTCTCAGGTATCCTTTCAGGTATTCTCTATGGGTTCTTAGTCCTTGCTTTACTGTTCTTATTATTATTAATAATATGTTTTTTTCAAGTTAGATATTCTCAATGGAAGCTTGTGGCACTACAATAAAATGAATAGGTCACCGGTGAGAATCGAAACTAGTGTTCCCTATTGTATAGTTTATAGGTATTACACAGGTAGGTGTACTGTTTTTAGCCTCGACATAATTTGAACACGTATTCTGCGTGCACCTGAGTATTTCATTGATGGGTACTTATGTACCTGGGTACTTAGTTCCACTATTTTTTGAAGAATGAAGATCAAATGGGAGAATCACATCCAGATAACTTAAAGTCGTCATAGAAATTCATACCTTATTATGTCTATCAATAAGTTTCCGTGTCTGTGGATCATTTGTATTGCAACTGCCTGAGTATGCGGTAGTCGTGAGCTAAATATATAGTGAATCCCTGGGATGGGAGTGACGAAACGACGAATGCACCTGATAGATCGCATACCCTTCCAATAGGATTTCCTGTCGGTGTAATTAGGCATAGTTAACGAATTCAATAATATTTATTTTTCCCGCACGGGAATTGAACCCACACTTGTTAGAATCGGTCAAAGATGGAGAATAGAATAGGCTTCAAGTTCCGGACGAGGCGGTTATTTTTTGAGGCCAGCCCGTCCCTTTAATTCGTACATGAATTTGTCTGTCTATTTATATATTTCTTTTTTACTATTTTCGACACTTCGTAGACCCACTTTTCGTCATCACAGCGAGCTGAAATTTGGCACACAGGTTCATGTCGCGTGACAATCTATCAAAATTTGAACCGGAAATTTCAATGGAAAACCCGGAAAATCGGGAAAAATCATTTGAAAATTTGGTACAAATTTCATTAGTGATAAATCAGTTTCAGGAAAAATGCAGAGTTTTCCGATTTTTCCCTAATTTTCCGCCTTTTCCGGAATATTTTCCGGTAAAAAAGTTTTCTAAATTATGCAGGATAAAGTTCTCTATCAACTGGCATCATTACTTTCTCTCCGACAATGGTGAAAATTTGCAGAAAAAATCGAGGAAAATTCAAATTCACGCTTTTCCGGAGTTTTTCCGACCAAGGAAGCGTTTGAGCGTTTTGCAACCTAAGACAAAGTTGTAGAGCGAAATGAGTTGCATAAAGTTGCTTTTGTGGAAAATTCCATGGAAAACCCGGAAAAGCGGGAAAATCATCGGAAAAATTTTCATCGATATGATTAGTGATAAATCTGTTTCAGGAAAAGTGCAGAATTTTCCAATTTTTCTGGAATTTCCGGAATTTTCCGACTTTTCCGGAAAATTTTCCGACAAAAAAGTTTTATAAGCTATGCGGAATCATTTTATTTCCATCCTACTGGCATCAATACATTCTCTTCAACAATCATGAAAACTTGCATGAAAAATCGAGGAAAATTCATGAAAATTTTTAAAAAAAAATTCATAGTAATAGGAAAAGTCTGTGAAAAACGGGAAAATTCAGTAAATCAGTGTCTTTTCAGCCGTCATTATATTGTTTTAAAATATCCCCATGCAGCACGTAATAACAATTTAGTTAACGTGAAAAAATCAGAAAATAAAAAAAGTGTAAAACGAGTTTTCAAACAAAACTGAGGCCAAGCCGCATGAAAAAGTAGAAAATAAACTTTTCTTCACACACAGAGGTGGACTCAGATTTTATTCGCTGACAATCACCGATATATTTCAGTATGATCAATCAGAGGTAATAAGTGATTTGATTCATGAAGAGAAAAGAAATGTTCCAATCAAAAGATCTGAGTTTCTATTTTTTCATGCGGCTTGGCCTCAGTTTTGTTTTTTACTTATTTTATTCCTCTTGTATTTATGATTTTATTTAGAATTGTTAAAAATAAAAGTTCTTAAAAAATTCTTCTATTCTCCATCTTTGACCGATTCTAACAAGTTTGGGTTCGATTCCCGTCCGGGAAAAATAAATAAAATTGAATTTACAATTTATTTTGTTGCGCTTCCATCGGTACTGGTTAATGCCAGCTGAAAGTAAACGTGGCTTATTAGGCTAGTTACAAATTAAGAAATCCTAGAAGGAAAATTATCTGTTTCTCATTAGCTTAGCGGTAAGAGTAGTCGCCCGGTAAGCGGAACGACCCGGTTTCAAACTCCGGACGAGGCGGTTGTTTTTTCCTCTTGTATTTATGATTTGATTTAGAATCGTTAAAAATAAAAGTTCGTAAAAAATTCTTCTATTCTCCAGCATTCAATAAAATAAAATTGCCGCTGATTGTAGATTTTTTTATGGGTATGCATTTTGAAAAAAAAAGCAAACAGAGAATAGCTGGAAAGTATATGCCAGAGGTCCACAAAACATAAATACAAAATTTTTGATATCTGAAAATGGAATACCTACGACAAAATCACTAAAATCACGTCGTGAAATGTACAACCAACAAATTTTGCCAAAACGAGAAGAAATTTCAAAAGTGAATAGCTGTCTTAAGCAACACAGTTCTCATCTGGCTTCTTTCAATACAAATTTGTTGTCCTGTTCTTGGTTTGACACGCGGAAGGACACCAAGCAAAGATAACTTAACAACAAGTTAAGAATCAGGCGAGATTTCTGAATGTTTTACATTTAAAATGTACACGGCAAGAAAAGGCAGAAAAAAAAACTTTTATGGATAAAGACAAAAAAAGTAAAACTGCCGATTACATGCAACGAAACAAAGTGACAAATGTTCATTTTCGTAAATAAATTAGAAGGGGCGAAGTTTTCAGATCTTACTCTCATAAAATGTTCCCGCGCTTTTGTGAAAACCGGTTGATCTGAAATATTGAGAGAGTTGGTTCCAAAGTTGTTGCTGTAATCGTATGATATTTGAACAGCACGTGCTTCTGTTTACATTCGTTTTGCTCTGAAGAAATTAAGTTGGAGAAACTTATACTGGATTTTCTGGTGTTTTTGGGAAAAATGAGAATTTTATTTGAGAGGAATTTTACATCTCCTTTCAGCACCTTGGCTAAAGCAAAATTTATCTTTTTCTTAAAAAATTGTGGTAATGTGAGGAGAGAGGAATTTGAGGGTATTCAATAAGATTTTATCATTCGGGAAATCCCACGTTCTGCCAATTTTTGTTTTTAACTCGTTGTCTCAGTCACACTACAAAAATGCATAGCCAAGTTCTTTTCCTCCAATCGTGCAAAGGACGAATGTATATGACGTTATTTGATTCTTTCTAAAAAACACGAAAAATTTCCAATTTTGTTCGGCTGCTTCCTATCTGCTTATTAGGCTATCTTTGACACCAAGTGTCAAACTAGAACTTTCGCCAGAAAACCACGCGAACCATGTGAGAATCACAGAACAAATAACCGAAATAAATTCTGGAAGGGGGAAAATAACTTTCCCATGTTTGTCCCACAATTGTCCTGCTGAGAATGTTTCTATGTAGAGTAGTTGTCGGATATTATTTTTATGGGAAATTTATAGTAACTCATAGAAATAAAGTCCTAAGTATATACTAAACACTTCCTGTTTATCCCGGGAGAGTTATGGGATCTGTGGGAAAAGGATGGGATGTTCTTGAGTAATTTTGTGCTGTATAGGGATTTTCTCCTATTAAATATACGTAGGTATACTCGTGTAGTTAAAAACGAGGAGCATTAATTGGAAAATTCCTTTTATAAATATGTAGATAGTTGTCTGTCCAAGAATTTGGACCACGAGTACTTGGATACGATTCGATATCTGCGGATAGGTCATGCTTAGACGAGCAAAAGATGTATGCGTGTAATGGAGGGGGGGGGGTAATCCTAACGGCTTCGGAGAAAACGACACTTTAAGATATTTCGGTATGTTTTTATAGACCACCCTGTTACTTCTGAACTACATCCTATGACGATGATTTAAACTTTGGTAGATAGATAACGTTGGACCTTTCCAATGGTCTATTATAAGCTTTTCCCATAACCTTCTACGATATGCAGTTATGGCTCAGGAAAAATTTAAAATGACGAAATTTTTATTCGTTTTATTTTATTTAACTACTATTTTTATCAACAAATATGTCATCGATACTAATTTTTCATATTGGATTTAAGAGGCCCAAAGTCTTAGTTTTAAAATGACATATTACACTTTCGACCGAAAATATAACCCTTTCGGCGTTTTTTTGCACTTTTTCTTACGTATATCCAGAGAAAATGGCTGAAATAATTCAATAAGTGCCAGAAAGTATGCAATTATCTTTTGGAAATGACCTTTTTGAGCCATTTTCGCTGGATATGCTTAAGAAAAAGTGCAAAAAAAGCAGAAAGGGTTACATTTTCGGTACAGAGGTCATTTTAAAGCTATGTTTTTGAGCTTCTTAAAACCAATTGAAAAATTAGTATTGATGACGTGTTTTTTGATAAAAATAGTAAATAAATAAAACAAAAAATGAGTAAAAATTCCAAAATTAGCTATAATTTCAAAACGCAGATCATTGGACAGGTCCAACGATTACTGGTGTAATGTAAATGGGCTCAATCTGAACCCGGGAAAGACATAAGCCATTATATATTCAAGCGGGTATAACACTGTTTCGTCAGCTACTCTCCCACCTATTTCTCTTCTCGGTCAAGACATATCGTTTTCTTCTGATCAGTAAAGAATCTTGGATTATTAATGGATCAGAGATTCACCTGGGGCTCTCAAATTAATCGTATTTGCTCTCGGGTGTATTTTGGTCTGCGGTCGCTATATTCTGTGTTGGTTTTTATCCCTGAAGCGATTCGAGCTGGACTTGTCCGAGCCCTGATTCATCCTCATCTTCTTTTTGCAGATGTTGCCATTTATTCCCTTCCTGCAAATGCAATTTCCAAATTGTGTCGGGCGCTTAACGCCTGTGTGAGATATGTTTGCAAGTTAGATAAGCGGACACATATATCGGCTCTAGCTGAGGAATCTCTCTCTTGCTCACTTTCCAAGTTCATTGAATTCAGAACCCTGTGTTTTATTTTTCGCGCCAGACTCGGTGGGCTGCCAATTTACATTGGAGAAAAATTTGAATGGAGTCCCAGGGACAGATCAGGGATCATTCTTCGTAGAATGCGGACTCAGTTCGGTGGTAGAAGTGTCTTCTCGCTGGGTTCGAGCATGTGGAATTCTCTTTCCAGGGAGATTAGAGAATCTGCTACCATGTGCTCATTTAAAGATCGGGTCATTGAGTACTTTAATAGGTCCTAGTTGCACGTTGCTATTCTCATGTTCTATTGGAAGTTCGTGGTTGTAATTTTAAGGCTCTCTGAGGCTGTGCAGTATTTAGTCTGTGCAATATTTAGTCTGTGCAATATTAGTTTTATTTATTGCAATATTATTATCTTAATTTGTTTAGTATTGGGTGAATGAGATGCTGATCCTGCTAATCCGAGTTCTTGGTATCTGGTGTTGATTTTTCTATTTATGGTACCGATGTGCGAAGTAATAAGTTTTAGATCTAAACTTTTATCAGCATTCATCTCGCTTATTATTAGTTACTTTATTTATCTGGATGAATAACTATTGGTCGCATTGAATTTGTTAACTGTAGTATTTACTTTGAATTTTTTATCTTAATATTAATTATTCTGTTTTGGTAACCTTATGTTATGTACTTAAAATTTTTAATTTTTATTTTTGTTCTGGTAGCCTTAGGTTGCTGCTTTGGATAAATAAGAATAGGTAACCATGTAATTAATTATAGTAGCTTTACCTTTGTGATAATTGCCAGATTCAAGGCCGGTATTTGGGCCGATTGAAGTTCTGAATTTGTGAATTTTCATCTTTAGTTTATTGCTTAGCTAGGACTGATGGGTTTGACGCCCACTGCTGTTTATTGTTATAATTCGTAAGTTAGTTAAACCTTCTTCCTTGTAGGTCTTAAGTCTCTATATAACTTCTTCTTATATGTATACCTATGTTGCTGTTAGATGTGTTATCTCTACCTACTTGAGTACCTGCTCAATCACTTTAAGTGTTTGCTAATTACATTCTTTTTGGTTATTTTGCTAATGTATCTGCTTATAATTAAGTAACTACTGTCGATCTATGTACCCACCGTTTATGGACGTGGCCTTGGCCA